>VDFB02252973.1:0-206786 GCA_007258455.2 Sequoia sempervirens
TGGAACTGCTGGAAGATCGCAAGAGAAACAAAAGTCTAATTGCACCAGGAAAAATATGAAAAAACAGTCGAGATCAAAAAAAATCTAGGAGCAACAGCAGTGATGTCGTTAAAGAACGAAAAAAAGGAAAAACTGCATGCATAAAGAAAAAAATTTGCTGGCAAAGGAAAACTCTTGCATGCATAGGAAACTGCAAGAAAAGTTTACATGAATTCTACAAAGCAAGAAATGATTCCATGCACAAGAAAGAGTTAGCATGCACTCGGAAAAAGACACAAGATGCAAAGGAACACAGGCTATGATCAGAGCCCAAAGTTAAGAAGTCTGTGCTGAAGAGCAAAGGCATTGCAGAAGGGAGAAACCATGATCCAAATTGAGCAAAGATCAAGCAACTCCAGTGTCCAAACCATAGCCAACCCTTTGATCTGAACTGAAGAATACAGCTAGAGAAAATTGTCTTCTCATGCTGTAAAAATCAAGTCTACAGATCTTCACACTTGGAACTGCAAATTTCAGAATCAATTTGTGAAAACATGAGATTAGATGAAACAAGCAGTTGCAGATGATTAGTAATTATAAAATTTAAAGCAAGCATCAGAGAGCAGATTAGTAAAATTTGGGTCATTGAGCCTTATAAGAAGACTCAGAAACTTTAGTGGAGCTGTTCAGTGCAAGCCTGAAGTGGAGCCGAAAATAGACTTTGATGGTGTTGACTGCAACCCATATGTGGATGAGAATCTGAAGTATAACTTGGGGGAGATGGATTAAGTTCTGACCTCAAGATAGGGACTCAACATAAGCGTGGTTGCAGAGCCAGACCTGAACTTGGCTCTTCATATGCCAAATGGTGTCCCTTTCAGAACAAAACAAAAACTGAGAACATGCATGAACCAAGAGAAACAATAGAGTTAAACCATCATTACTGACTGATTCATTCCCTTACCTAGTGTAGATTAAAGAGATGTGCTAAGATGAGGGAGCATGTACCTAGATATGGCCAAGCACATTAGAAAAGCTAAAAACAAATATAATATCACAAAACAAAGCGATTCTCATCTACCTAGCCCATGCCTACAAAGCTTTATTTCCAAGTCAGATGACAAGTTTTTAGTCATTTCACAAAAATAGCACAGTGAAACTAATCACATACGCACAAAGCCTTGAATCCATTTCTTACGATTGAAGTTGCAGTGATATTAGATCTAGTGGTGTACTCGAATTGACCAGAATAAATTCTCCCTTGAACCAGCTAAAGTCATTTTCTTCCTGACATATCACATTGAAAACCTTTCCTTTCAAATATGTGACATCAAATAAAGATGGTAGCTGTTAGTGGCAAGCCAGGTTACCTGTTCCAATGGTTGGAACTAACTGTTCAACATCACACATGAGGAATATGCTGCTACATCCAATGTAATCATTCAAATTGAAAGAACTAGTTACTAGTTTGGAAGCATATAAATTTTGATATGTTCATTTAGTACCAACAAAAACACACTCTGCTTCTTCCATAATGAGCCTTAGAGTCTCCTTCAGTTTATTGTCAGCAAATATGAAGTTTACTGCATTCTTTGCCAGCTGGAATAACTCCATTTTTGTAAGATCTGAGTATTACAGCAAGAAGACACTGGTGAGAAAATAATTCAAGAAAACTGAAATGAAATGATTGTCATCAAGCGGTAATCTTACCAAAACATGAAGCAGCAAGGGCATATTCTCGAGAAATGGTAGTAGAGAAGACACCTGGATCATCTGTGCACAAGATCAAAGGATGTTTTACCCGGTACAGATCAGCTGCATAGAAAATTGCCATTCAGTATAAGACCCATTTGTAGTAATTTAATGGCCTTTCAACCAATCCCATGTTAATTATGCTCATAGTTATAGAAATCAAGTATCTGAAGTATGGTTATGCAGATCTCTAGTACTTGTCATACCGAGAATATTATCAAATGCCTCAAAGTCTAGAAATAACATTTCATTAGATGAATTGTTTCTCTTTTAGAAAAAAGATTCAGTTGACCAAATTTGATAAAACCAAATCCCGCAACTATATGAAGCTATTGAACTTCTTCAAATGGTCATTGCAAAGAGAGAGATATGGATGAGTCCAAAGTAAGTTTGTAATGCATCAGTTGCTGTTTTAACCGTCATATTTTGATCATATTTGTGTTATCCGTGCAAGCACCAATTTGAAAACAAGAAGATCTATAAAATTCAAACCATTATGAAGAATTTACCCAAAAACACAAGCTTAAAATAACTAGGGACATCCAATGTTCCCTTTTTCAAGAAGATGGTTCCCCTTATAATCACCTATCACCAATCATATAATAGTTGGCATTTAAAAACTAGTATTCCTGAATTTCACTTACACCATTTGTAAATATATTGTAATTATGTATAAAGCAAACCCAAATTTAAAGATCACAGAAGGCCAGGAGCATGTATATGTTATATGGATAGACCTCATCCCAAAGAGATATTTGTTTATCTAATATGACATGACCAAAATTGTAATGGATCTAGGAAAGCTTAATTTGACAAGTGGATGCATCTAACTGGTTTCTTCAAGGAATGCTCTGATAAATTTGTAGTCACCAGAATAATGATTTAGAGTAATTTTTTGAAACCATCCAAGTGACAAAGTGAATCTTTGACATAATGAGGATTACTAATGACTCCACCACTACCATGAAGATGGAGAACAAGTGTACAGATACTATGACAGTGAAAAGTGGAGAGATTGATGTATTTCCAACAAATTGTTTCTAGACAATGAACACGAGACTGAGATAGGCAGACATACTACGCTGCTGAAGAAGAATACAAAATCATGGGAACAACCAAAGCTTTTACTGCAACTTGGAGGAGCTGGTAAAGAATAGTATGAAGAGCTTGAAATTGCATTTTATCATTTATCAGAATAAAGTAGGAAAAAACTTATAATTGCCCACAGATCAAACCTTACTTAGGCGATTGAAATTTTCATACTCCTTTCATTTGATTTGGCTTATCCTCAGTTCTCTTAATGGAAACAGATGCAGCTCCACTACCTTCATCATTCTCCTTCAAAAACCCAATCTAGGCATGGGATACAGATAGCACCAACAAACTATTTCTCAAATACCTTAATTCGCAGTATCAGAGGGTGGGTCACAAGGTTAAATCTGATAGCATGTAAAAAGTAGGAAAAAATAGATATGAGATTTACTTCATGCTCCCATTGTCATTTCATAATCTGTATATGAATAAATCGAGGTGGTAGTCAGAGTCTGGACACACTAGCAGATAGAGGTTCTATTGTCTCTAGACTCTGATGACCACCTCAAAATGATGCCTGACTCTACATTTTAATACAGAAGTTGGTATTTCTTTCAATAATAGAGGAGAAATTCTTTGACTTCCACATAATACCAATTGTAGATACTCTAGAAAGAAGTTGCTTTAATGTACTCCCTTTGTTCATCTTCCATAAATGGAGGATGTCAATACGAAGCTTGTAAAATGAAAGGGATCAAAGCCTGTAAAAAACCTTAAAACGTTAAGGATCAGCATGAACACATTTTTATTATAATCATGTCAGATTATGTGACAGTATTTGCATTGAAAAATCCTCTACACCATGGTAAGCAGACTCTGATCTTAGAGAACATTAAACTAAATAAGCTTAAAACCAGTGTTACCACAAGTTTCCGGATTTTGAGGCAAAATTTGGGGACGGCAAGGGGACGGCTATATAAAATATAGGGAGAATTTTAAAAATATAGGGAAATATTAAATATTCATATGATAACTGTTAGCCATTTTTCACCTGCAGGCTCAGTCAGGCAGGGTCTATATTTTTCAAGTGTTTACGGAGGCCAAATGAAGGGACATCCGCAACAATGGCTAAACCATACATCCGATGCTAAGTCATGAGGAAGCCTGTTGGGAGTATGCCTCAGTTTGGATCAAACATAAAACTCCTCAAAGAGAAGGTCGCTGAGACCCTCCTGTTGTCTTGCCGACTGGCGGTGGTTCTATTCATTTGAAATATACTGGTCGACCAGACTTTTCAATCGCCATGAGTTTTTATATCTCTCTCCGCTTGGGAAGTGGTCTCGCCAACAGTTGAAAGAGGCCAGCATCGGGGAAAGAACCTACGCTCGGGGAGATGTCCTGCCGACAGATGTGGTCTCAACGAAAGAGCTTGCCTTCGGCATGAAGTTCTGCCGATCAACCGCAGTCTGACCGAAAGGTTTTGGGCTTGCCATGACGTCTCGGCGACTAGCAAGGGTCATGCCAACAATGGTTCGAGCTCACCAAGAGTTGAGGCTTTCGCCATGAGGTTTTGCCGACAGACGAAGGTCACGCCGAGGGTCGTTCAGGTTGGCGTCGAGGAGAGGGGTTCATGTTCGCTGAGAGGTCTCAGCGAAAGAAAATGTCATCGCGAAGAACTGAAGGAGTTCGCCATGAAGTCCCACCAATCAAGCGAAGTCTCCCCGATATGAAAATGAGTTCGCCGAAAGGAAGCATCTTCGCCAAAAGGTCTGGCCGACTACTAATGGTCTTGCCGAAAGTAAAACTTTCGGCATAAGGTTGTGCCTTCGGGGGGAAGTCTCACCGACAGGGTGGACTCTTGCCGAGATGAAACAGCGTCGGCAAAAGATTGGAGCTCAGTGAAAAGTCTTGGCGACTGAAGGTGGTCTCGCTGAAACTGCTGGCGTCGGGAAGAGGTCTCGGCGACTAACAGAGGTCTTGGCGACGGTATGGGGACTTCGCTAAAAGGTCTCACCGAAGTGAAGCGTTCTCGGCAAAGGAAACAAGCTCGGCGAGAGGTCTCACCGACAAACAGAGGTCTCCTCGACAAGAGAAGAAGCGGCATCGCCGAAACAAAACAGCTTCGACAGGGGTCTTGCTGACTCGATAGGGTCTCGCCGGTGGACATTTGGAATCGGTAAGACTCCTGGCACAAAGCTGACATCGTTATAACCTCTGGCCGAATGGATAGGGTCTTGTCGACAGAAGGGTGCCTTCGGTATAAGTTTTGAGCTCGGGGAGAAGTCTCACCGACCCGATTGTCTCACCAACCCGATTGTCTCACCGACCGTTAAGCACAGGAGGATGGGCTCTCGCCAAAACAAGATGGCTTCGCCAAGATGTCTCGCCGACCCAATGGGGTCTTGCCAAAAGAAAGTGAGCTCGGCGAAAACATGAGGTCCTGCCGAAGGATGAGGGGTCTCGGTCTAATGTTTTGCCTTCGGCAAGAGGTCTTACCGATACATGGGTGTCTCACCAACGGAGGAGCACAGCGGTATAATGATAGGACTTCGGCGTAAGGTCTCCCCGACTTGCTAACGTCTCACCGAAAGAAATGTTTGAGCTCTGGGAGGTGATTTGTTTTCGCTAAGAGGTCTCACCGATAACGAAGGGTCTCCCCGACATGGATGGCATCAGTGTAGCGTCTGGCCGTCAAAGTGATGTCCTGCCGATTGCGTGAGGTCTCGGCGAGAGGAGGCGTCATCGATAGGTCTTGCCGACACAATGGGGTCTCGCCGATATGAAATGAGCTCGTCCAAAGATATTGAGCTCGGCGAGACGTCTTCCCAACCCATTAAGGTCCTGCCGACAATGGAGTCTTACCGTGGCGACCAGCTTGCCCATCGAAATGGCGATATCGGTATGATTCCTAGGGGCCTGGCCAGGAGGTCTTCCCTAATAATGGCGCTTTGTCTTGCCGATGGTCTTGCTGACAATTTTGACATTGGCGACTTTTAACTCAATACGTGGTCTCTACCAATCATCGCGAGCTATGTTGATAACCACTTAGAATTTAATCGCATCGCGAGACACGCATTAGCAAGCCCCACCGGCATGCAATTCCTCGCCTCAAGGACCTCTCGATCACCGCATTCCGTAGCACGGTTCGACTAAATTGGAGGACGCCATAGAGAGTCGTGAGCGTTGCCCTTTATCAGAAGATCAACATAATGAAAACGGATCCGCCTCCGCCAGATAAAGCGACGAATCAGTTCGATATCCAGGAGGTGTCATCGATAAACAGAAGGGCGGAGACCGCAGGGACAGCTGGGATATCAACTAGCAAAGGCGGATAGACATAAATGATAGGAAGCCTCAAGAGCATTCAAAGCAACTCGGCAAGGAGGTTCAAAGGTGGACACGGGGGGGGCAGAAGTAAATGCTATGGTTGCGGAAGGATCTAATGACTTCTCCTAAGGACGATCTTTCACACCGACAGGGACACGGGGGATACACTTGAATGCAGCATTTACTTCATTCGAAAAGATCTCAGGGGCAAATCTTTCTGAAGACTGATATTTTGTAAGCCCTAGGGGGCCGACGTCTTTTGTATATATGGCATTTTTTTCCTTTTTTGTAGTTAGTTCGGACTTGGTACTTTTTCTGCTTCTGTAACTTGTAGAGTTCTTTGCAGGAGAGAGGCTATGTTTTGTAGCTCATGACAGACATGTATATCAGTGTTCACCATTGAAATCAATGAGTATAAGTACTTTACCTTTTCAATCTCTCTATTAAATCGTGTGCATTCATATAATTGATGTAACTACTTGTGAAACTGTATGATTCCTTGTAGTTATGTCTTATCTCAGCACTTTTCTGTAGAGCAATATGTATTTTTGCAGGTTGTGAGATGTGGTCAAAATGCAGTATTCTCTAGTTGTGGAGTTATTCCTTCCTTCTAGGAGTGTAGCCATATGAACCTTTTCATGAAATGTTTATGCAGAAAACATATGTGATTGAGTTGTGTATGACAAAGCTTTTGTCATTGATTGAATTTGTGTGTTTAAACTATGTTATATGCCTTCTTATTAAATTCGGTGCATCACCATAGAGTTAGTGTTTTTCGTTAGTTTTAATGTATTCTCCTTCTACCCTTTTCCTTACAAGATTAGTAGTCAGGTGACACCAAAGGAATCCGGCCTACTCTGGAGATTGACCTCTATCTACAAGTGACCCACAGTTTTAGAGGTCTTCCCATGTTACACTGAGGTGTTGAACATCAGGTTCAACAGGGTGCAATTTCAGGTGATAACAATAACATAGATAAGGCATGCATAAAATACATTATAGAACCTTAACATATAACATTTGTGTTGATGTCAATACTTAATACACATTCAAAATTCAAAATTAACATACATAAATCATGAAACAACCTCCAAGTTATAATTTATAAACTTATATCAAAATGCCCAAAGGCTACATTGTTGCCATATAGTTGTAAAGTATGATATGAAAATCAAAATACAATAAACAAAGAGCAGTAGCACTGCTGCCCCTAATCCGCAGGATCTCCCATAACTGCATCAAAATCAAAGTCAGCCTCTAAGTCACTGCCACTATGATGGTCCCCGTCAGCCTCAACCAACGAAACCCCAACCAAACCCTTAGCTGTCTCCTCCTCATCTACCTGGGCCACGTCCTCAGGATCAATATCCCACCGTAGAGCTGGAGTCTGTCGATACTTTGGAGTCTGCCGATTCTGAAGCCGAAGAGAACTATGAATGACCACTAGCTTCTCCGCTCGTCTAGAGGTAAGTCTATTCCTCTTGAGGGAGTGGATAAAGCTATATGTGGACCAATTCCTCTCTGCAGCAAAGGAACTAGCAACTTGTGCAAGAAGGCGAGTAGCAAGTGTCTTCAACTACGCTGTATCCCTCCCATGATAGGTCCACCATCCAATAGGGTTCATTTGAGCTAATATAGCTCTATCCAACCTCGCATGTGGTTTACTCTAGTTTGGGCCACTAAGATTTGCAAAGTCTAGGAACTGTGTCTGAAGTAGTGAAGCCTGCTCTGCTAGATACATCTTATCAATGGCCCGTGCGAACCCATCTAAAACCTCAAGGTCATCGCATGGAGGCACCCTACCATCCCTTGGTGCAAACCATTTGGGATTTAGAGCAAAGGCAGCCATATGAAGTGGGGTGTTCATTGTATTCCACCTCTGCGTCACAATGGGCCTAATGTGTTGCTCATATAAATCCAAAGTGGGATCCTTTGCCAAAATAGTTTGCTTGATCTTCCCAAGCATACTATCAAATGTCTCATATATCTCTCTAAGACTAGAAGAGTATGTATCAGCATATTGGATGACATCTACAATAGGCAAGATGGAGCAAATATATCTGCAAAATGCAAACAAAAATTTCAAAATAATTAGTTGACAAGTTAATTGACATGTTAGAAACTTCAAAAGTTGGAACATTGGACAATAAAATTAAAATATTAAAATCATAAATTTAATATGAAAATCAGCCATCTAATATGTCTTACCTCACATTGGACCACCAATCGTCATCGAGGATCTTTTGTTTGGCAATCTTTCATTGAGCAGAACTTGCACTAGGCCATCTAGTCCACTCTCCATTGACCATCATCAATTGTAGAGGCTCATGCACCTCAAGCATCCTCTCCAACAAGATGAAGCATGTGGCATATCTACATTCATTGATTCAATGATTCATTAAAAAATAAAAATTTAAAACAAAATCAGATTATGAATACAAATTGAAATGTTTGAACTTTGAAGTTTCAAAATTTGAAAAATTGAAAGTGAAACAAAATGAAGTGGCATACCTTGTCTCAACAGGTTTGAGAAACTCCTTCTTTGAAAATGATCCGGAGAGAGCAAGTGAGGTGTGGTAATTGCAAATGAACATCTGAATATCTCTAGCTTCTGCCACTATTTGCTTCACCCAATCCAACTTCCCTATGTCTTTCAATGCATTGTTTAATGCATGAACACATGGGGTCCAAAATATGTGCCTATAAGTACCCTCCACCATCAACCCAGCCGATTTGCACACACGTGTTGAATCGGTGATCACCTGCACCACATTAGCAACCCCAACCTCCTCTATGGCATCTCTCAAAATGGAAAACTGGAAGTCTACATCCTTACGTCTTCCCGAACAATCTATGGCTCTAAGAAAATAAGAACCAACAAGGCATGTGACTATGACATTGATGAGTGGCCGATGTCTAACATCAGTCCAACCATCCATCACTATAGAGCACCTCGTCCTCATCCATGTTTGTCTCATCTTCTCCATTAACACATTAACTTTGGAGTACTCTTTGTCTAGGAGGGTGGTGCGTAACTTATGATCTCTAGGGGGTATGAATGAAGGACCAATAGTGGCTATATCTTTCACCATTTGTTTGAAATAAGATGAACAGGCCACATGAAATGGGATGGCATGGGCAAAAAAGAATTTGGCAATGGAAGATTTAGTGGCTTCTCGTGCTTGATTATTAAACATAGACTCAATTGAAGATGCCTTCCCACTACCACTCACCTTCCTCTTTCCTCTTGAGGCAACTCCACTACTACCAACCGTGGAAGGGATAGGATTAGGCATAGATGATTGTGCACTTGGGAAAGAAGGTGACCCACCTTGAACCCCATCAAACTTTTGAATTCTTTGGCACTCTAATGCTTGATCATCTTTTAATGCAGGACACATTCTAACTCCATAGCCCATCTCACCCAAAAAATGAGACCTAACTCTTGTGTAGCTACCCCTAAATTCTTTTTCGCAAACATGGCAAAACCACACCCTACTCCCCCTGAATTTTTTTGTCTTTCGCCCACTGGTGTAACATATTGAAGGAATGGTTTTTTTTGTTTAAAGGGTGTCTTGCATAGCATTCCATGATTGTTGAAGGGCATTGGTATGGGTTTGTTTGCTCTCCACTAACACCCTCATCACTTTCCCTTCTATTTTGCACTTCATCTTCACTATCACTCCCACCCCCACTGCTGCTCATGTTTTTTACATTTAGAATGCAAGTTTCAACTGAAAAAATAAAATAAAAAATAAAATCAGACAATGTATGCTTGAGATTTTGCAAAAAAAATGAAAAAAAAAAGAGGTGAAGGAAATGCATACCTCTTTGGTGGATTTGCACTCCCAACAGCACTAACTTCAACCTCCTTTCCTCCTTCAAGCTGCTGTTCTTTCTCCTTCAATGGCTTCAACTTCTCTTTCTCTCAAATCCCTTGGCTGCTCACAACAAACAAATGCATAAATGAATCAAAAAAGGCCTCTTTTTTCCTTATAAGATAGCAAAGAAAGATGGGGCCCACAATAGCCGCGTAGGCAGGGTCGTAGCTTTTCTTAAATTATGTTTTTCTTTAACTTAAAACACTGCATAACGCGAGGGATGGCCGACCGTCCTCGGGACGGTCGAGGGACGGCTCAGCCATCCCTTGGTCGCTCCCAAGACGATCAACCGTCCCCCATTTGGTCAATGCCATTTCTTCGTTTCGAGGACGGTTTCCAATTTTTTTTCCCAAAAGGGGACACCAGGGGACCGTCCCCCTGTACCCAGAACGCTTCGGGGACAAGGACGAGGCATTTCAGGGGGGGGGAGGGACACATCCCTAGGTTTCCCTGCTTAAAATTGAAGACCAATCGTAATTGCTTAACTTTAAATGCTAGAATCTACAAATGCATACAGTAGAGAAACACTAACTAATAGCTACAAAAATCTTATCGACATCACGTCATTGTTTTATTAATCAAGAAACAGAAGTTACAATGCTCTAGAACACACTCTAAAAGCTAAATAAATAAAACACCTAACCTAGGCCTTCTTTTAGAGCTCAAGAAGAGACCCTAAAAATAGCCTAAAGGCTGAATCCTATCACAAGATCCATCAACCCTATGTAATTTTAAGGAATAAATAGAACTTGACAAAAGCAAACTAATAATAAAGAACTGCTATTCTAAAACTGAAAAACAAACTACACAAGCAAATGCTAAATCTAGACAGCCATGAATGGAACTGCCAAGAATGGAAAAGAAAAGAAAATGACAGTGAAGAATAGAACTAATGTTCTCTATGACTACGCTCTGCTGAAGTGCACCTAGGTTCCACATGCGCCCTACTGGAGGACACATTCTGAGGTACCATAATCTAACACTCCCTCTTACTAAGGAATGTGTTCTCCACCAATCCCAATCTCTCTCCCTAAACATCTCAAACCTCCCCTTAGCTAGAGAATTCGTCAAAATTTCTGCAACCTGCTGATTTGTCTGAGCACAGTCTAAAGCTGGTACTCCCTTTTCTGACAAAGTGATGTCTGATGTCAATTTTCTTGGAGTGGTCATGAAATATTGGATTCTCAAAGAGTTTGATACTATAACGACCCGATTCTGCGTAAATTAAAAATTTTCCAATTCTCGCCTTATACATGTAAAGGTAACAAGTAACAAAGATGATACAATAAAAATTTTCCTTTCTTTATTGATAAATACGTACAAGTTACAATATGTTTCCACACGAATTCCATTTCCCTTGCAAATACAAATCAGAGTTCAAAAGTAATACAATTACATACATAGCTCGTAAGCTTTTGCACAAATAGAAGTAAGAAGGTCCAGGAGTCTGTCCTTTCAAATCTTGGTACATTGGCTGCTTGCTGTGGAGGAGAAACATCACTCGGGCGCTTTTCCGCCAACCACGGACTTATAATGCGGTCCCCCGCACATCATTTTGCAATGATGGCCCTCCCTTTGAAGAAGAGATTGGTAGGGTATCCTTTAACGATTACCAACCAGCATAGTGCTGTGTCCTACACAACTAGAACCTTGCTATTTCACAATCTCGATCTAGTACTCGGATCACAATGAACTGACAGTGTAGTCTCAACTAACTCACGTCTATGTGGCAGTTGTACCTTTCACTACTTTGGCCAAAGTATTCTCATTCAGTACTTCGAATGAAAGTCATCTATCATATACACTACTCAGGGCCAATTTGACTTAGGACTATCTTACTCTACGCGTAGGCTATGTCTTTCAATGGGTTCAATTTATCCCAGACTTCCTACCTCAAACAGTTTACTGGAAATGAGTCTGTAAACAAGTATTCTCTATCCTTTCTCTTGTTTCTAGAAATCCTTATCCTAGGAGTGAAGCTTACTAATGTTAACCTAATAACACAGCTAGGATTGTACTTAGTTTTGACGTCATTTCATTCCTAGAATCAATATAAATTCTACGTACTCTCCATATACGGAGATCATACAATTTCGTACTCCAGATAAATGCATAAACTCTTTGCACTATAATTCAATCGTCATACACAAAAGAGACAACCTTTTAGCACAAAGCAATTCAGCTAAGTTGATTTTAAACCCTTTAATCAAATTGAATCCCTTCTTTTAAAACCCCATTTCCTATTAATTATTCCCTAATCCATCAGTTAAACATATTGAATTGCCCAAGCTTTCTCTTTTAGCTACCTTTTTATTCCCTAAACTTTTACCTCTTACTTAAAATGAAATTCCCTTGATTCCTTATGCATTAACAGCCTAATGCTTAATTCATACAAAATGCAACCAGCAATTCCAAAACAATAAAAAGACAGCTAAAGATATAAATCTCAATTAAGAAACATGCCTGCATATACTTTTAAGTTCCTTTTCAATGCACTTCTGACAGCAGCCTTCACTTGATGATGACAGAATGAAGTTTCCCTTCTTTCTCCTAAGTAGAAGACTCTTCCAAAATACTTCCTCAAAACAGAAAACTCTTCACTGGAAAATTTGCTAATCAATTCTTCACAGTCAAGAATTACAGCTGAAAAATACTCTAATTCTTTTACTAAAAATACTATGATGCAAACAGTAGCACAACCTCACAGCAGAAGCTCACAATCTCAAGATAAGAACTCTCTAAAAACGCCAAAGTTGAGAAAGCAATGAGTGCATTCGAATGGAGAATTGAGAAGTACTTATAGGCAGAAATAACAACAGATTCCTCATTTCTAGGCATGTAAATTGACAGATTGACGTGTTTACCTGGTCAAATTGTCACTTGTCATCTTATCAAACCCTCAGTCATGATTTTTAATGATGATTCGACTTCATGGAGCCAGCAATTGAAGAATTTTTCAACTCAGCAAACAAAAACGCCACCTACAGGAAACGTTTTGCTGCCAGCCGTATGAATTTAACATGGTTTTAATTGTTACGTTTTAGGTCAAGACTCCAATCGATACAACACAGAAATTCGTTGCTATTTTCCTGGTTTCGAGTTTTGAATACTTCTCCCTGCATTTTCTGCTGCGCAGGAGCTTCCGCAATTTCACGGGAATATCCATATTTGTTTTCCTTTCAATTTTCAAAGTGTAACTTTTAAAATATTTACTTTATGAAGTTCGCTTCCTTTTTCAATGTATTTCCTTTGTGAAGTTCGAATATTTGCTTGCAACTTTTCAAATGTTTATTTCCTCTATAAAAATTGCGATTTTATCCTTTTTAGAATAATGTTCATTCTTTTAAACATTTGAAATTCTTTTCCATTATTTAAATTTTAATTATTTATATTTGCATATTTTATATTCATATGTATTTTATTAAATATTAATATATGTTTATATATAAACGTATTTATATATAAGAATATATTAATTTTAATATTATTACATATAATTTATAAAATATATAAATATATAATTATTTGCACATTCCTTATGTATTTATGTACATATTAATAATCACCTTAATAATATATATATTTATACATAAATATATATATTTAAATCCCCTAGACAAAAATGTAATTCCCTTATTTATTTTATTATAAAATATTATTATAGTCTTTAAATATATTAACACATAAATATTTAAATACCCGAGTATTTTAAATATATATATATAGTTAATATAACTATAATAATTTTATATATAATCGTTAATATTTAATTACTTAAATATATATTTAACAAATATATAAATATATCGTGAGCCAGTCAGCACCCTGATATTTATATATATATATATATATATATATATTTACGTAAAGTCACCAGGGAATAATAATATAATATTATTATTAGCTTCATTATTCACAGGCATTAGGTAACGTGGGTATGCATATATATGTATTTCATTGTACGCAGTGTACACATAAATGTATGTATATCATGTCGTTACGTACATATGGGCATATCCATCTGCCGAGCATATGTATGTATACCATGTATATACATACTCACTTGACCTATTAACATATATCCATTCAAGTTTTCCAAATCATGGTCAAAGCACAGTAAGTCAGACAAATAAGTAATCATCACTTTTCAAAGCATAAAGAAGTAAACGTAACTCCAAGCCTAAGGATGACTTATCTAGACCAACATAACTGACTTGGTTTCTCAGAACCTATACTGACGTGTGTATGCTCATTTGGTACTCGTTACTGCTTACCCGACCAAGTTCCTCCCCGAGTGATATCTCTCCTCTGCCTGGAGGATTGATCCTCTTTCCTACACATCATGATACGACAACGGGAGTCATATGCTCAAAATGAAGCAGAATACATAAAACATTTCCAAAAGTTAGATTCTTCACAAATCAATAACCTTCTATTCTCCTTTATGCAGTATTTCACCAAGAATAATATCAAATGAAACAACATTCATATTGAAAACAAGGTACAAGCATCATTAATTCACCTCCAGAATTCACATTTACTCTATCTAGTAATGGTAAATTGCAACGTCACAATTTGGGATGTAACAGATACAACTCTAATTGTCACAGTAAATGACTATAGGCTCCACTATCTCACCTATCAGCTCTGCAATCAACTTGTGAAGCTAGATGGCTTCACAGCTAGCAATGTTGGCTACCATGTACTCTGCCTTTGCTGAACTCAACTCTACTGAAATCTACATCCTGTTGAACCAAGATATAACTCATGACCCAAAAGTGAAGCAACATCCTAAAGTACTTTTCCTGCCACCTGCATCTCCAATTGAATCCACAAATCCATGCAAAATAAACTCATCCCCTGCATATCTTAGACCAAAATGTATTGTGCCCTTCAATTATCAAAGTACATATGCTTTATAGCAACCCAATGACTCTGCCTTGGCTCAAAATGTTCACTAAAACATATATCTAGTCTAGTATTAACCAGATACATTAAAGGACCCAATCAACTACCTATACATCGAAGGACCTACCAAATCTGAATCCAAATCAACATGGAACTTCAGATTTAGAATCTTAGAAGAGGCAACGAGTTTACAATCCATCATTTGAAATCTCATCAAAAAACCTCACCTGTCCTCTGCCACACATCTACACACAAGAAATAGTGCATCAGTCCAATGTCCATGTCAAATTATCTGACAAACTCTTCCTTGCACCCTACAATAAGCTTGTCTAAACTCCCTGTAAGTATCAAGTCATCTACATATAGGAACAAAATCACCAACTCAAATCCATCAAATAAATAATACAAATTGGGATTTGCAGTTGTTTTGGTGAAGCCCAAACCTAACAGGCGTTGGCTATCAAACATGTATCGCCACATATCCTAAAGACTAGCCCCAAAATTTAAGGCCAAGGAATGTCAAAAAAGGTAATGGGTAGGACTTATGCTCAAATAGTGGCATGAATGGGCCAATTCTTGTGAGTGAGCAAGCTCACATTCATCTTTGAGCTCAGCTAAACCCAGGAGGGTACTCCCTGAGATATCCTTAATAGCACATCTATCAAAGTATGATGAACAAAAACCAACTACAGCTATATCCAATATATGCTTGGCCCCAAGATTTGTCACTAGGCCAAAGACTACCTAGTTGCAAGTAAAATCTCTTATTAAGCCAATAACTACATCCTTGCATATGCACCTTAAGATGGCATCATTGCGATATCCCACAAGTGAATAAATTTAACATTCCATACACAAGGGCAAGGCGTAGACATACATGACATGATCTCTAACAATCTTAGTTGTATAAGGTTGCTTAGGGTAATCCCTAAGTTATATAAATGAATCATGAAAGCATGTGGAGCCTTAACATGCTCCTAAAGTATTGAGGATAGGGAGAATGATTTGAAAATTGTTTGGCCTTTCACCAATTAGACCAATGCCTACTCCCTTGGGCAACCAAAGTCACAACCTACAAGGAAGAAGAGGATACACTTGTCGAGCATAAATCAATCTAGATGTGTACATACATACAAACCATAAATAACATGTGACTTGACATGCTTAATAAATAATAATCCATCTCAGTATTGCAAGAACCCATATGAAACGAAGGAGAAACCATCACAAATGCTTTGCAATGCATTAGAAGTTGTCACAATTTCATCAAACCCCTATTACATTCATACCAACAAATGTGGCAAGAGAGGATCCACAACTAAGTTTGAGCACCCATCTAAATATTTAGAAACCACCATGGAGACATCCATTTACAAGCATTGTGTTCATTGAATATCCTTCTTGTTGGAGTAATTAGGATATCACTTGATAATTAATAATCATTAATTAATTATTAAGTCCCTACTTACTTTATTCACTTAAGTTAAACTTAAGAGTGTTTTTCTATTATTAGATTGGACTAAATATAGGTCAAGTTGTCTCATTGCTTGGGATTAAGACACTTGTCACAATCTACTCAGACCTTCATCTAGGGTTTTCTTTTTTATGCTTTTATAAGCATTCACATTCATTGTAATAATTCATTCAAATTAATTCATTTGCACAATCGGTTGCTTTTCTGGATCATTTCTTCTCAAGGTTGCACGAGCATATCAATGGCTTTGTTCTCTCATTTGTGATAGGCGTTTTGGTTGCAGGTGATTTCTAGGAGCTATGGGGTTCACTATCAACTCCAACATGGTATCAGAGCACCAAATTTGTGACTTCCTATCCAAATTTTGAGAGATTCAGCCTTAAGGGAAAAAGCGGCTCATCCTAGGGCAAAATAGGCATCACCATTGAGTTCAGAACGACCAAAAACTTAAGGAATGTCTATTGTTTGATCAAAATTTGAGTGGTTGCAAAAAAGCCCCAAAAAAAAATAAGGGCACAAGATCCAAGGCAAAATTTTGTACGATCCATACGATCGTCATACGGATCTGTACCCCTGCCTGCCATTAATACCTATTATTTCTCTAGTTTTTAAAAAAATTCAAAAAAAAATTTAAAAAAAAAAATTAGGCGAGAATCAAAATAAAAAAGGGCTTTAAAGGGGGTGAGGGTATAAAGTACCCTACATCCCCTGCACCTGTCGTTTACTACCGACAGCGGGATAAAGCCCGTCAAGTGGCTATTTATAGTCGTCAGCGGCTATCAACATCGCCAAACCCTAGCAAAAAATCTCTAGCAGCTGCAAAAATTAATCGGCAGCGCCCCAAACTTCTCAACCGGCATACCAAAAATCTGATGGCCATAAAAAATTGGCAGCTAGAAACCTCAGCGGAATTTTCTACTTGCAAATAGCATATTCCAAGCCCAAACAAGAACATCCCGGCAAATCTGCACTTTTCCGGCCACTGACATGTTTTCCCAGCCAGAAGGAATTTGGGGAATATTCCTACTGACATCAGTCATACAACCCCCTCTTTGCCCTCTCTAGCCCTCTTTTGCACTAAAAGAGCTATTTTTTTCTTTTTGGCATAACTTGGGCATACAGCGTTGAAATAGGGCAAACAAGATATTGTCGGAAAGCTAGTTCCTAGTGGTGCAAATCTCATTATTAGATTTTGTTGTTGGTTCCTATTATTCTCAATCAAAGTCAAATCTACATTTTTTGCTTCCAAGCTCATAGCTTTTTTCCTATATCTCCAATTTTCGCGGTTCTTGCAGCGTTAGGTATATCAGAGATCTTCAGATCCATTCATACACTTTTTCCAAAATCTGCCCCAAGTACATTTTCTTCAGTTTTTTGTGATTTCACATTTCTGTCAATTACTTGGACATCTTGGCACTTAGAAATGATTTGTTTGCATGAGATGACTTCATTTATGCATTGAGGTTCTTAGTCTCTAATTTTATCATTTAAGTATTATGGGTTTTTTTGTTCATCCTTTTGTGGTCATCCTAGCGAAGGACAACTATGAGACATGGCAAAACGACATCCCAACACATCTCGGGTGGCTTGATCTTTTGCCTTACCTATATGGACTCATACTTAAACCAGACACACCAGGGAGTTATTCAGCATGGGGTATTATCAGTGATCATGTTGTAGGGGGTTATATGTTCTAGTGTTGATCTTGACACTGTGTTGTATCAGACATTGATTGTTCCCGCACACTTTGGACATGACTTTGGGAGATCCATGGAGACCGTCATATTTCTCCATACCTAGAGGATCTTGCTGAAATTGTTTCATTCCTCTTGCAGATACAGATTTCATACCCTTTAATGACGATACTTAAGAGGAGCTTGAGGATATCACAGGTCTTGCATGTTCCGATGGTTTAGAGACTTGTCTTCATGTTCCAACTCTTCAAATCGAGACTTCATCACCATCTTTTGTTGTTCCCAATCAAATTGGCATCGCCACATCTTTGGCCCCTATTGGTTTAGTACAACAAGACATCCATCATCTTTCAAACATAGCTACTTGGGATTCATATCTTGCAGACATATCATCCTTGTTTGTAGAGTCCTATATTGCAGATCTAGAGGATTACTTTGAGGACATTCATCTCCTCTTTGTTGACAGCCACATCATTATTGTCAGCCCACCATCTTCATTGCCTGTGCAGCTTGTTCTCCATCAATCTTCATAGGTTTTTGGATTCACATCATCTCTTACCGACATGTGGACACTTGAGTAGCTTTCAAAGACACACATCATTTGGATTTGGATTCCTAATTCTTCCATCCTTCTGGATTGGCTTCTCAAATCGACAGTGGATCTGTGTTTTCCTAAGAGGAGAAATCTTGTTTGCAGGCAGTGGATCATATTCTATCTCCAGGCGTTCATCATTGGCAGAGGAGCTCTTTATTTATGGGGGGATTCATATCCTCATTTTCTCTCTCCTATAGAGGGGACATCTATTGTACTTGTTTGATAGAAGCAGTCCTTGGAGGGTTACATTGAGTCCTTTTATCCTTCTTTCAGTAGTGCAGTTATTTCTTTTTCTCTCTTTCGGAGAGGAGTTTTTGCCATGTGGTTTTCTCCTTTTCTTTGGTTATGAGAGATTGATTTGTTTGTACATGGGTACTTCATCAAGACTTGTATCTGAGACCCATCCATGCATCCATCACTTCATTCTTCATCAAGGTTTTATAGTATCTCCCTAAGTTGATCTTAAGGGGGAGTGTTGGAGTAATTAAGACATCACTTCATAATTAATTAATCATTAATTAATTAGAAAGTCCCTTATTACTTTATTCATTTAAGCTAAACTTAGGAGTGTTTTTTATTATTAGATTGGACTAAATATAGGTTGTCTCATTGCATGGGATTAAGACACTTGTCACAATCCAATCAAATCCTCATCTAGGGTTTTCTTTCTTATGCTTTTACAAGCATTCACATTCATTGTAATAATTCATTCAGATTAATTCATTTGCACGATCAGTTGCTTTTCCGGATCATTTCTTCTCAAGGTTGCATGATCATATCAATGGCTTTGTTCTCTCATTTGTGATAGGTGTTTTGGTTGCAGGTGATTTCTAAGAGTTGTGGGGTTCACTATCAACTCCAACACTTCTTACAAGTTACAAACTATATCCCATCCCCTTATAGATTAGACTTGCATTACTTGATACCCTAGAACATCTTGAGACACCATGCGGTGAGGAAATTGGCTCAACAACCAACCCTTGTTACAGCTTGAAAACATGTATTTATAGCATTACAATTTCACTTTGCAAGTTGGGAAAGAAAATTTGAGTCAAACAAGCTTATAGGCCATCCATGTCCACTTTCACAATCCCCACGTGCATGAAACCATGTCCTTGAGGGGCCCACACATGTTGAGAGGGCTTTGAAAGTCTTCCCTTATCATACCATATCCATTCAAGCCCATTAATGGCATGTCAGGATGTGCAAGGAGATAGGTGGATATTGATGCTCAAATGGTAAGGTTCCAAAAAAATGCATGCCAAAGGGAGTAAACAAGGAAGAAACATCCCACAAGTCCGACATCGGGGATCTAGGGATTTGAATGCCAAGAGGAAGGCAAGACCACTGGAGGGGGCTGGTGAATAAGTAGTTGGGGTGCAAGGATGTCAGGTGAATATGTAATGTCCCCTCCTAGCCTCTGAGCAATGGACATTACCTCTAGCCAATTCCTAAGTTCCTATTGGCTAGGTAGTTCAATTAAGGGACTCAGTTCCAGTTTGGGTTTTTTGTTTGCCGAGAGACTTTCTATTTTTAGCAAGGCCAATTGGATGCTCACTGCATACAGTGAGCCTTGGTGCAATGTCAGTTACTCTCCAGTTTGAGCCTTTGGACAGTAACTTACTATTTTTAGTACTTACTAAAAATAGTAAGTCTAATTTTGGAACACTGGACCAAGTCAGGCTTGTCAGTGCAACATATTCAGATGATTAAGTCACTTTGAGGAAATTATTTTAAATATTTGATTTATGTCTCGTAATATGTGCTAATAAAGTGACTTTATATTTTAAAATTAAAAAAAAGGGGGGACATAAGGGGGACACTTTATAAAGTGACCTTGGACGCCTAGCAACATCACTTTAAGTTGTTTTAAAATGTCATATTTTAATATTAGCTCCTTGGGTGCCCAAGTTTGGAGGCAAAAGTATTAAAATTAAATTTAAATCAAAGGCTCATGAAATAAGGCGTGGGTTTTAGGGTTAGAGTTGTGCGCTAACTCAAGCTTTGATAAAAGATCATTTTGGAGGCTCATTTCTTTATGCTGGAGTTTGAGAAATACAGGGATATGCTGCTGGTTTGAAACCAGAGTTGCAAAACGGGATTTGGGGATGTCAAACCTCTTCTTCTAAGACTAGCCCCGGCAATGAAAGACCTTGCTCAAACTGGTGTTGTGTGATTTCATTCAGAGATCACAACTGTGCTTTCAAGATGAAGATTTATCAATATTTTTGAGTGGTTTTCAGTAGGTTTTTTGGTGTGGGTTTGCTGGTTTTGGTGTGGTGTGCTTTCTCTTTCAGTTTGGTGTGATTTTTGCAAGTTTCAAGAGCCTTCTTTATGAACTAGAGAACCATATTTTTGCTCACAAATCATAAATGAAGGAAGATATCAAAATGGGTGTTTAATCTATCCATCTCTCTTGCAAGGGCAATCATTTTGAGCACAAGATTGGAATTTTTGGAGAAGATATCAATTTTCTAGAGCAAGTCGACTTCTCTAGGTTGTACAGCCCTGGCTGGGAGTTGTACGACTCCAGGTGTTTGCTGGTTACATCAATTTCCAGGCGATTGTTGAAGGTTTTGTGGCTGGGAATGGACACCAATCAACTTGGGCTTGCTGGTTAATGTTCTTGGTGTAGGCGCAACTAACAAGGAGGTCATTATTTGCTGATAATCACTCTTTCCAGGTCTGATTAAGCCTTAAATCTGATAATGAATATGTTATTGTATGACTGAAATATTGTTGAAAAGAAATCAGAATTTAATAGCTCTCTGAAGTGCTCTTTCTAACCTTTGTTCTCTTATTTTATTACTGTTTATGCTCTCCTTTGAATATTTCAATGCAAATGTAAAACTCTTCACAAGCATTGCAAAACACTTCAAGAAACTCACAAACAGCAAGCAGCAATATAGGGAAAAAACAGAAAAAAAAAATTGAGAGTTGATTATTACAGTGGTATCAGAGCTAAACAATCCTGCCAACCAGTGGGTTTAGATTTCTATGAGCCAGAGTGACAAAGAAAGGAGGTATTTAGAAAGTAGGAGAAAAGAAGAAAGTTTTTGGGAACATTGGTCGTCTTCAAAAGAAGAGTAGCAAATAGAAACTTCATCCAGTGGGTCTTCTAACACATGAAACATGGGAGACAGAGGTGGAGATGATGATAGGAATGAAAGAAACAACAAGAATGAGAGAAATGAGGAACCTCCGGATAGAATGGCAATCTTACTTGACACCTTGATTAGGGGACAGTTGAGGGTAACACAACAAAAACAGGAAACTAATGAGAAGTTAGCAGATTTGGTACAGAGGATGGATCGTCTGGGTCAAGGAAACATAGCAGAACAGCAAGTAGTTGGTAACCAGGCAGCTTTGGCAAGACCACTTATGCCAAATTTTCCACTGAGGATAGAAGCTCTGGTTAAACCCGAGCTCACATTGTTGGAGTAGCAGGATCAGTTTAGACAGGATTGGATTGATGCAGGGCCTAGATTTCAGATGGACATGTCGCTCAAGGATTACATTGACTTGAGGATGAGACATTCTAACCACAAGGGGAATAGGGACCAGCAAAATGAGTTACGGAGAAAGGTACTTCCTTACTTTGATGGGTTCGGGAAGATGGCAACAAGGGCGTGGGTGCAAAACTCGACACCTACTTCACATTGAACCCTATGCCTGAGCTTGAATCCATACAGTATCCATCAATACATTTAGATGGCATTGCTCATGAGTGGTGGTATAATGGAATGATAACTTTGGGGCATGCACAAATCACTTCCTACAGGGTGTTCACCGAAAGGCTAATTGAGAGATTTGATAAAAAGGATCCTGAGTTGCACCTCAAGGAGTTAGCCCAACTCAAATAGTGGGGTTCTGTAGACTCATACATTGTTGATTTTCAAAAACTCTTTGTGTTAGTGACTCATATATCTGAGAGGAGGCTTGTAGTATTGTCTATTGATGGACTTTCTGACCCATTAAGGGGGTGGATTAAAGCCTTCAATCCTCCTAGCCTTCAGGAAGCCATTAAAAAGGCTAGAGATATGGAGACATCAGCGTTTAAGAGAAAATTTCAGTGAAAGAGTACGCTACCCAAGAAGGATAAGGACAAGAAATTCACTCCAAAAAAGCATGAGCAGCCCAAGAGACAGTATACTAAAATTGACAGTGAAACCCTTAATGAGTTGAGAAGCAAGGGTCTATGTTTTACTTGCAGAGAACCATACACACAGGGTCATAGATGTGCTTCTAAGGCTAAAGCTTTGCTGATAGAATGCCAATCAGATGATGAAGGGGTTGCAGAAAATTCAAAGCAGCAAGCTGTAACTAATGAAAGTGAAGAGGAAAAGGCTCCAGAAGATGGCGAAAAGGTGAGGGACAGCAGTGTGATGTTAGCTCAACTTCACAACTTCCAAAAGAACGAGTCTATGCGCATTAGAGGCGTTATTCAGGGGCAGCGTATGATAGCCCTGATTGATACAGGAGCCACCCACAATTCCATTGATAAGGGCCTTGTAGCATGCAGAGGGCTCCCAACACAGGAGGTTAGTGGTTTTAGAGTTATGGTGGCGGATGGATTCACCATTCAATGTACTCGGATGGTTCCGCAGTTGAGTGTTTAGTTGGGCAACCATGAGATAAAAGAAGATTTCTATGTGGTGGGCATAGGTGACACAAATGCAACATTGGGGATTCAGTGGCTACGTTCATTGGGAGAGATTACTCTCAACTTTCAGACCATGAAGTTAAAATTCAAATTAGGTGATAAGAATGTCATCTTGAGAGGCTTGTCCAAAGGAGGACCATGTATTGTGAACTTCAAATGCATGGCAAAACTTTTTAAACATGATCAGATTGAGTGGGCAGCGGAGTGCATTGTTATGCCTACGGTCACTGAGGAGGTCAAAAGGACCTATCCACATGATATACAGGAGCTCCTTACCAAGAGGAGCAAGGTGTTTGGTAGTATACCTCCAGGGAGGCCACCTAATAGAGGTATTGAGCATGTCATTGAGTTGGAGGAGGGAACCTGTCATAACCGCTCCCTACCGTCATCCGAAGAGGCACAAGGATTAAATTGAGAAGGCCATTCAAGAGCTATTGAAATGGGGCACATAAGACCAAGTAAGAGCCCATTTGCTTCTTCAGTTGTGTTGGTGAAGAAGGATGGGACCATGTGCATGTGCGTGGACTACAGGGAGTTGAACAAAAAGACAATTAAGAACAAGTATCCCATTCCTCGCATTGATGAGTTGATAGATGAGCTACATGGGGCAATTTACATCTCTAAAATTGACTTGGGGCACATAAGACCAAGTAAGAGCCAATTTGCTTCTTCAGTTGTGTTGGTGAAGAAGGATGGGACCATGTGCATGTGCGTGGAATACAGGGAGTTGAACAAAAAGACAATTAAGAACAGGTATCCCATTCCTCGCATTGATGAGTTGATAGATGAGCTACATGGGGCAATTTACATCTCTAAAATTGACTTGAGATCAAGTTATTACCAGATTAGAGTGAGGGAAGAGGATGTGGTGAAGACAGCCTTCAGGTGCCACTTTGGGCACTTTTAGTTCTTCGTCATGCCTTTTGGCTTGACAAACACACCAACCACTTTCCAGTCATGTATGAATAGAGTTTTCAGCAAACAGCTTCGTAAGTATGTCCTGATATTCTTTGATGACATTCTTATCTTCAGTAAGTCTTGGGAGGAGCATTTGAAACACTTAGATGAGGTGCTTGGCATTCTTGAGAGGGAGTCATTAATTGCAAAGGAATCTAAGTGTGAATTTGGCATGACTAAGTTACTTTACTTGGGGCACATCATTAGTGCAAATGGTGTGCATGTAGACCCTGGTAAAATTAAGGCAATACAAGATTGGCCACCACCTACAAATTCATCACAACTTAAGGGGTTCTTTGGGCTATGCGGTTTTTACAGGAGCTTTGTGAAAGGGTTCTCACAGGTTGCTGCCCCACTTACAGATTTGACCAAAAATGGGGCATTCACTTGGTTCGAATCAGCATAGAGAGCCTTTGATCAGTTCAAGGTTTTGATGAGCACATGCCCTGTTTTAGCTATTCCAAATTTCACTAAACCCTTTGAGCTTGAGTGTGATGCTTCAGAAGATGGTATTGGGGCTGTCCTAATGCAAAACAAGCATCTAATAGCATTTGAGAGCAGAAAATTGAGAGAAGCTGAAAGAAATTATTTCATATATGATAAAGAAATGTTAGCCATCATGCATGCCTTGGTTAAGTATAGACAGTACCTTATTGGAGGCAAATTTGTGGTGAAGACGGATCATAACAGCCTCAAATATTTTTTAAATTAGAAGGATTTAAGTGAAAGGCTGCAAAAATGGGTAAGCAAACTTCAAGCCTTTGATTTTGATATTGAGTATGTAAAGGGGAAACGCAATGAAGTTGTTGATGTTCTTTCTAGAAGGCCACACTTGTGCATCATTTCTGAGATAGCAGCAGATTGGAAAGAGGTAATACAAGCTGATTATGCAAAAAACTCATTCACTAACAGTATACTAGATGGCACTTTGAATGATGAAAAGTATAGTGTGAAGGATGGGTTAATTTTCTATAAAGGAAGAATAGTTCTTATGGCTGAAACTAAGTTTAAGGAGTAGATTTTGAAGGCATTTCATGACACTCCATTGGCCGGTCACCCAGGTTTTTATAAGACATACAAGCAGATCCGTGAAAGGTTCTCATGGAAGGGGATGAAAGATGACATAACCAAGTATATTCGTGAGTGTCAAGTGTGCCAACAGAATAAAAATGAGCACACGTTTCTTGCTAGTCTGCTGCAACCATTACCCATTCCCACTCAAAAATGGGAGAGTATAACTATGGATTTCATCACAAGACTTCCCAAGGTGCGAGGGAAGGATTGCATTTATGTGATAGTGGACAGGTTGACTAAATTTTCCCATTTCTTTGCTATATCAGTAGGGTTTACAACGTTATAGGTGGCAGATTTATTCTTCAAGGAGGTGTTTAGACTTCATGGGGCACCTAGAAATATCATAAGTGACAGGGACAGCAAATTCATGAGTTTGTTTTGGCAGGAATTGTTCAAACTTTGTGGTACAGAGTTGACTCCCAGCACTAGCTACCACCCCCAAACTGATGGACAAACTGAAATTGTTAACAAGTGGGTGGAAGGTTACTTGAGGAATTATGTTTCAGGGCAGCAGAAGGCTTGGGTTAGATGGCTGCATTTAGGGGAGTTTTGCTACAATTCCACTTACCATATGTCCATCAAGATGTCACCATTCATGGCACTGTACGGGTATGAGGCTCCTAGCTTCATTGATTTGTTATTTGGAGATTGCAGGGTGTCTAGGACTAAGGACTTCTTGCAGGAGAGTTAGGATATCATGAGATCATTGAGAGAAAACATTCAGCAGGCTCAGAATCAGCAAAAATTGTATGTTGACCAGCACCAGATTGAGAGGGAATTTGAGGTGGGTGATATGGTATATGTCAGGCTACAGCCATACAGGCAGTCCACTCTCAAAAAGAGTGGAGCAGAGAAGTTAAAACCACATTTCTATGGCCCGTTCAAAGTCACCAGGAGAATTGGTGAGGTGGCTTATGAGTTGGAGTTACCAAAGGATAGTAGAGTGCACAATGATTTTCACGTATCACACCTTAAGAAGGCACTTGGACATAACATGGTACCTTCAGCAGTGTTACCCCCATTGGATGAGGAGGGGAGGTTGGAGCTTATACCAAAGGCAGTTATTGACTTCAAGGAGAGGACCGTCAGGAGGAGAGTGATCACCGAATACTTGGTGAAGTGGTGGTACCTACCTGTTGAGGATGCTACTTGGGAGAGTGAGCAGATACTTCAGCATCCAGCGCTACGATTGCTTGAGGGAAAGCAATCTTTGGGGAGGGCAGACTGTAATATCCCCTCCTCTGTTAGTTTTTTATGATCAGATGTAAAGCACAGAAAATTAATTCAAAATCAACACAATGACACAGCAGATACCCTGGGAAAACCCTCCACTTGAGGGAGAAAAACCCAGCAACAATATATCACTTATATATTGAATCACAAAGAAAGTCTCCTTTACAAAGAGGCCGATATGAAGGCCAAATATAAGTACCACAATCTGATGCAACACAGCAATGAATAACTCAGCCTTCTACAGTAATTACAATCTTCTCTTCTACAGAATTCGCAATCTGCTCTTCTACAGAATTCGCACTTGAACTTATGATGAACTATAAACTAAATGAATAGAATAAAAAATTGATATCCACAATGAAATGTCCATCGATTATATATACAAGTGAAAGGGAGAGACGCATCCCTTCAGTTCTTCATGTCGGCCTCCATTCAAAAGATGTGTCTCTGGCAAGCAATGGTGTCTCTTCATAAATGAAGTTGGCTTCACTTAATAAATATTAAATGTCTCTTAATGAAATCGCATCCACAAGATATATGATGTCAGCCACATCAAGATTGAGCCTCTTCATAAATTCGCACCTCCACAATAATTAAATATTATTTCATATAAATTGTGCCTCTTCATTAAATGTAATATTACAATTCAAATAGCCATTTAGGCTATCATTTAAATTGTCTTCAAGGAGACGTGATGCGCTGGAAGTAGCATCCCGACACTGCTCTATAACATCAACACTCCCTCTCAGCTAGGAAGGATACTTCCAATGTATAAGACATATCACCTCATCGTGATGTCAACCACAATGGCTACTCCCATATGTGGAAAGGAAAGATATCACCTCATCGTGATATCAACCATCATGGCTACACCCATGTATGGTATGTACAAGTGCTCATCACTCAACGTGATGTCACCTCATCATGACGTTCACCATGGCTCTCCTAGAGGGTGAAAACACAAGTACAAGAAAATCATCACGGACTCTCTCACGTGATGTTGTCATGGAGTCACACACATGACATCCACCATGGCTCTCTGAGAGGGTGGAAACAAGGGCTTTCACCTCAAATCTCAAAGAGAAATGAATTAACAAGGGCTTGCACCTCAAATCTCTCTCAAAGAGAAATGCATTAACAAGGGCTTGCACCTCAAATCTCTCTCAAAGAGAAATGCATTAAAGAGGATCACCGATACGAGACTCCTCAGCCTAGGGCTTGATT
Source organism: Sequoia sempervirens (assembly GCA_007258455.2). Lineage (NCBI taxonomy): Eukaryota > Viridiplantae > Streptophyta > Pinopsida > Cupressales > Cupressaceae > Sequoia > Sequoia sempervirens. The sequence continues at coordinate 27,794 of VDFB02252973.1, forward strand.
CTCCACCATACCAAGCTTGTCTCAAAGTACACAAACTTTATCCCGGGAGAGAGGCTTGGTGAGAATGTCTGTCGTCGCCATCGAATGAGTATACCTCAACTGAATTGCTTTCTCAATACCATATCTCGATATAGTGGTATTTGATCTCAACATGCTTAGTTTTCATGAAACACAGGGTTGACATAAAGCTTCACAGCTCTAGTTATCACAATGAATGATAGTTGGCTCCATTGATTGTCCAAACAATCCTGCAAGGAGCTTCCGAAGCCACACTGCTTCTCGAGCTGCCACACAAGCTGCAATATATTCGGCCTCAGTTGTTCTCAGTGCCACAGAAGACCGCTTCGCTACACCAGGATATCATCGCAAACCCCAAACTGAAGCAACATCCAGAGGTGCTCTTCCAATCAGTAACACACCCTGCCCAATCAGAATCAGTATAACCATGCAGCTTCAAATCCATAGAATATCTCAACCCATATCCAACTGTGCCACGCAAGTATCTCAGGATATGTTTTGCTGCAACTAGATGTATTTGCCTTGGTTCACACATGAACTGACTAAGTGCACTCACTGCATAGCAAATATCCGGTCTAGTATTGACTAGATACATCAACGATCCAATCAACTGCTTGTACATCGTGGAATCCACTAGATCTAAACTAGCTGCAGCCTCTTTCAACTTATGTCAGTTGGTCTCCATAGGCGTAGACATGGATTTGCAATCCATCATACCGAATCTCTTCAGAACATCAATAGTGTACTTCCCTTGACTTAGAATCATCTCATCTAGCTTTTGCCATATTTCTAAGCCAAGGAAGTAATGCATGAGGACAAGATCCTTCATTTCAAATTCAGAAGCTAACTCCTTGCATTTGATAATGAGGTGATCTTCTCCAGTAAGAATCAAATCATCAACATACAAAACCAAAATCAATGCTTCGCCATCAATTACCTTGAAATATAGGTTAGAATCAGCATCATTCTTGGAGAAGCCCAAGCTTGACAGGTAACGATCAATTCTTTCGTACCAAGCACGAGGAGCCTGCTTAAGGCCATACAAAGCCTTCTTCAGCCTGCAAACATGACTCCTTCCCATGTACCTCAAATCCATCAGGTTGCTCAATATATACCTCTTCCTCTATTACACCATTCAGAAATGTTGTCTTCACATCCATCTAGTGAATCTTCCATCCTTTAGATGCAACAATAGCAATGATGGTCCTGACAAAAGTATAACGAGCAACTGGAGCAAAGGTTTCCTCATAGTCAACTCCCTCTTTCTGTGAGAATCCTCTAGCCACAAACCTTGCCTTGTACTTCTCAATGATCCCATCAGCCGCATGCTTGATCTTGAAGAGCCATTTAGAAGATACAACAGATTTACCTTCGGGTCTAGGTACGATGTCCCAATCATCATTCTTAAGAATGGATTGATACTCCTCAACCATAGCATCTCTCCAAACCTGTTGACAAGAAGCTTCCTCAACACAGGAAGGCTTAGACTCAATAATCTGACTCATTAAGGCTACATAACTGGAAAACTTGTGAGGTCTCTTACTTTCTCTGAAGGTTCCTCTCGGTGCTGCAAACCCTTCTGCCTCTTGCATTGTTTGCCTAGCCCAAAGAGGTCTTTTTCTTCCAATCACAATATCTGTAGGCCCATCAGTAGGTCCCAAGGGCTCGACTGGATCATCATCTTCTTTAGGTTCTGGAGCCTCCCTCTGAATCTCAGGAGTATGGTCAACTTCCATATCCTGAGGAGACTCTTCATTATCTATCTCCATGTGAGTGCCCTTGGATCTTCTTAATGCAACATCTTCCTCAAATGTGACATCTCTACTAATCTCAATCAACTTCTAGCCTGGAATGTAGATTATGTAGGCTTTTGATGTCTCACTATAACCTACAAATATCCCCTTCTTGCCAGAAGGCTCCAACTTTGTTCTCTTGTCCTTCGGTACATTAACATACACAGGACAACCAAAGATCCTCATGTGACTCACTTCTGGCTTCTTTCCTGTGAAAGCTTCTTTAGGAGTCATATTTTCCAAAATGTGGTGAGGACTTCTATTTTGAACATAGACTACTGCCCTAGATGCTTCCGCCCAAAGGAAGGTTTGCAGATCTTGGTCATGAATCATGGCTTTGGCTGCTTCTACAATAGATTTGTTCTTCCTTTCAGCAATGTTGTTCTGTTGAGGATTATAAGGGACACTAAACTTCCTCTTAACCCTAGCTTCAATGCAAAAGTTAGGGAAGCTTCCGGAAGTGTACTCTCCTCTGTTATCGGATCTCAAGACTTTGATTTTCTTCCCGGATAGGTTCTCTACCTGAGCTTTGAATTCCTTGAACCTTTCTAATACCTCCTCAGATTCTTTAGATTTCAAGAAATAAATCCAAGTCTTTCTAGAGTAGTCATCAATAAAAATAATGTAATACAAGAAACCACTCGAAGAAGCAACAGACATTGGACCACATAAATCAGAATGAATAAGATCTAGAATACATTTGGATCTACTTTCTCTACTATGAAATGGACCTTTTGTATTCTTAGCCAAAGCACAACCTCTACAAGTGCCTTCATGCTTCTGGTTGAATTTCGGAAGACCCGTGACCATTCTCTCCATGATAGGTAGTGCTCGAAAGTGAAGGTGAGCCAATCTTTGATGCCAAAGTTCACACGAACTTGAAGAATCATGCAATAGAGCCTGAAGTGGACGAGTGCATAGTCTGTAGAGGCTCTCATGTCTAACTCCAATCACCCGAGCAGTCTTGATATTAGAGTTCTTCGTCCATACAAGAACTTTGCCTTCTGAAAATGCAATTTGGTAACCCTTGTCTTCCAAGGCTGAAATGGAAACAAGGTTTCGCTTGATGCCTGGAACAAATAGCACATCACTCAACTGCAAAGAAATGCTGGAATCCAAGTCAAGAGAGGAGGTCCCAACTCCTTTCACAAAGTAACTAGCATCATCTCCAATAATGACTTGTTCACTAGAATCTCTCTCCACCAAATCAGTTAGATGCTCCCTAAATCCGATGATGTGGCGAGAGGCACCACTATCAGGTTTTAAAATAATAAGTCTAATTTTGGAACACTAGACCAGGTCAGGTTTGTCAATGCAACATATTCAAATGATTAAGTCACTTTGAGGAAATTATTTTAAATATTTGATTTCTGTCTCATAATGTGTGCTAATAAAGTGACTTTATATTTTAAAATTAAAAAAAAGGACATAAGGAGGACACTTTATAAAGTGACCTTGGACACCTAGCAATATCACTTTAAGTTGTTTTAAAATGTCATATTTTAATATTAGCTCCTTGGGCGCCCAAGTTTGGAGGCAAAAGTATTAAAATTAAATTTAAATCAAAGGCTCGTGAAATAAGGCGTGGGTTTTAGGGTTAGAGTGCGCCCTAACTCAAGCTTTGATAAAAGATCATTTTGGAGGCTCATTTCTTTATGCTGGAGTTTGAGAAATACAGGGATATGCTGTTGGTTTGAAACCAGAGTTGCAAAACGGGATTTGGGGACGTCAAACCTCTTATTCTAAGACTAGCCCCGACAGTGAAAGACCTTGCTCAGGCTGGTGTTGTGTGATTTCATTCAGAGATCACAACTGTGCTTTCAAGATGAAGATTTATCAATATTTTTGAGTGGTTTTCAGTAGGTTTTTTGGTGTGTGTGCTTTCTCTTTCAGTTTGGTATGATTTTTGCAAGTTTCAAGAGCCTTCTTTATGAACTGGAGAACCATATTTTTGCTCACAAATCATAAATGAAGGAAGATATCAAAATGGGTCTTTAATCTATCCATCTCTCTTGCAAGGGCGATCATTTTGAGCACAAGATTGGAATTTTTGGAGAAGATATCAATTTTCTAAAGCAAGTCGACTTCTCTAGGTTGAACGGCCCTGGCTGGGAGTTGTACAACTTCAGGGGTTTGCTGGTTACATCAATTTCCAGGCGATTGTTGAAGGTTTTGTGGCTGGGAATGGACGCCAATCAACTTGGGCTTGCTAGTTAATGTTCTTGGTGTGGGCGCAGCTAACAAGGTGGTCATTATTTGCTGATAATCACTCTTTCCAGGTCTGATTAAGCCTTAAATCTGATAATGAATATGTTATTGTATGACTGAAATATTGTTGAAAAGAAATCAGAATTTAATAGCTCTCTGAAGTGCTCTTTCTAGCCTTTTTTCTCTTCTTATTTTATTACTGTTTATGCTCTCCTTTGAATATTTCAATGCAAATGTAAAACTCTTCACAAGCATTGCAAAACACTTCAAGAAACTCACAAACAGCAGGCAGCAATATAGGGAAAAAAACAGAAAAAAGATTGGGGGTTGATTATTACAGAAATTCTTTAATAGACTTCAATTGTCAACTAACCATCATCCCTAATGATTGTTAAAAGTGACTTAGAATTGCAAAGCCCTAACCAAAATGATGGCGATTACCCATATTGTCTTCCAACATGCTTGACACTACAAACCAAATTCGCTACAGCTATGTTAGTGATTGAAAATGTCACCTCAATCCTTCTGACAGATGTCTCTAACTCACCCAATGGACAGTGACTATTTCTGCTAATAGTATCGGAAAATCATAAGGAACAACATTATTTCCCTCTGCGTTTGAAGGGGCAGCTACTTATGCAAAAACAAATAGAAGTTTGTACAAAACTTGAATCATTCACAAACCAAATTCGCTACAGCTATGTTAGTGATTGAAAATGTCACCTCAATCCTTCTGACAGATGTCTCTAACTCACCCAATGGACAGTGACCATTTTTGCTAATGGTATCAAAAAATCATAAAGAACAACATTATTTCCCTCTGCGTTTGAAGGGGCAGCTCACTTATGCAAAAACAAATAGAAGTTTGTACAAAACTTGGATCATTCACAAAGCCTGATTTCAGGGTGTTGCAATATTGCAAAAAAACAATTGAGGGGAGCGATGGCCAACGGTCGAGCTCAGGAAGAGGAAGCCAACGGTCGGATTCAGGAGGAGACTGAGACAAGGGTTTCTCCTGGTGTGTGCCTTGAGGGAGAGAAACCGAAGGAATCTGTTGCCATTCCCCGGCCCAACGGTGTCGGCTCCAATGTGACCTTTCAACGGGTGTGTCAGAATGCTTCCAGCGTGAGGAACGATCAAAATGTAGAGTCTGTGGCGAAAAAAAGCCCTTGTAGAGACGGCCGAGATGCGAATGGGAGTCTCTTCACAAGGCTTGAAAAGCAGAAGGTTGCTGCTCCTTTTTTAGTAGGTGGGGGTTATATGAAGGATTTGAAAGTGACTCAGGCTGGGTTCAAACAGCCAGACCCACATCTGTCCCAAAAACAACAAAACAAAAGAGTGACAGAAAGGGGAGGAAGGATTGCGGATTTTCCTCTATCATCTAGCTCAATCACAATGGAGTTAGATGAGGAGCTCGAACAGGAGGTGCTTTTTAATGAAAATGTTTTTTTCTGGTCTAGGTCTTATTGGAAGATTTAGGGGATTTTGGCCAAGCTTGACAGGCCTCCATGAGTGGATCTCTAACCACTGGCAGAATGTCTTAGAGGGGTATCTACAAATTTATCCCATGGCTAAAGGCTTTTTTATTGTGGTTTTTGAGAAGGTGTAGGATAGAAACAAGATCCTCTGTGAATATCACTGGGATTGGGAAGAAAAATTCCCTCTAATGTTAAAGCCATGGCATCCAGCATTCAATCCTGCCACTGAAAGGTTTGAAAAGGTACCTATCTAGGTGAGAGTCCCCAACTTTCCACTACAGTTTTGGTTTGATTCATGCTTAGAGGCTGTGGGGAATTCTCTAGGAAGCTTTCTGATGGTGGATGAAGGGTCTTCAAACCTGATGCACTCGACCTTTGCCCGGATTTTAGTGGAGATGGACCTGGCAAAGGCGCCTCCGGAGGAAATAAGATTAAAATCTTCGAAAGGATGCTAGGTGCAGCCTTTGGATAACGAAGGGATACCCTTTAGATGCAGAGAGTGCTTTAAAACTGGGCATTTGGCTGTTGACTGTGCCAAACATAGAGCAACCAAAGCAGCCTCTTGGTGGAAGGATGCTGGCTCCCAACACTATACAGTGGAAAAAAAGGTAGAACAGCAAAAGAGTCCTCAAGAAAAAAGTAGGGAGGAAGGGGTCCAGGAAGAGTTGGCGTTGGAGGAGGTTGGTAGTGGGGAGGTTCAGCTTCAAAATGGAGCTGTTGTTGCACAGAATGGAGATCGGGTTGGGATCAGAGGCAATGTTGTCTACAATGAAGGAGAAAAGGAACTGAGTTCCAAATCTTGGGCAGCCACTCCTAAATGTCGAGAGAAAAAGGGTCTTAAGCGGTTGCAAGAGAAAGGTTTTGGAAAACGGAAAGGCGAAGTTCAGAGGCAACTTTCTAATGGAAATCTGGATGGGGCTCCTAAGATTCCTTATGACAAACCTGTGGATTGGAAAAAGGAAGCTGCAAGGGTAGAGGATGGTTGGCAAACAGTGAAGGGCAAAAAAGCAAGGAGAGAAAGGAAGGATTCCTTTGCAATGGTTCTCAGGTCCCAAATGAAGCGCAGGCCAATCTGAGTAACAAGTTCTTAACCTATTAACAATTTCCTTGAAGGATTGGAGTTTATAGGCCCACGCACCTGTGCTGCAAGTGGTGCCTTTGTTTATGGTCCTTTGTTTGTAACTCTTATCTCTAGTTTCTTTGTCTTGCTGGTTGTTGTGGGATCCTTTCGAGGAATTTAGTGGGTTTGGGGAAGGTGTCTTATGTGGAGGTTGAAGGGAGTTTTACTTTGTAATCTTTTTTATTTCAATAAAGTCATCATTATTACCGATCAAAAAATATATATATATTGCAGAAAAACAAACATGCAAGGCAGTATTTTTTGGGCCTTTGCACTAGACTTGAGCTGAAACAGCAATTATACACCTCGTGCAAAGATTTTTTTTGAAATTTCCAGAATATGCACACCATGAATGAATTTTTGGATAGATTGTGGAGAACAAAAATTTCACACACAAACAAAATAATGATTGCTGAAACACAATATATATTCACAAGGTTTTGCAAAATAATTAGGGAAAATGGCAAAGTAGGGAGCACATCCTATCTCATAACCAATAAACCCAATAGAAATCCTAAATTTGTTATTTATTTTCCTATATTCTGTAAAATCTTATACAAGGCTGCAACACAAAAATAAACAATGGACTTTACATCTATCATAATAAATCCCATCATTATTACAAATTGCATACACAGTCAAATAATGAAAATGCATCTAAAATAACAAAGCCATCATTGACACAGGATTTCACAAAACTGAATAGTTGACTATTACAGACAAAATCCACACTATTACAAAAAATCTTCTCTAAAAAACTATTCTCCCCCTTCCTTACAATGTGCACAAAACTTATTAATTAGGTTTCCAAAACTTGGAACCTTCCATGACTCACTAAGACTTCAAAAAGATCAGCTTTCCTATTTTTAACCTATTCGCTCACTTCTATTTTTCCTCTTATGGTAGAAAATATTGAATGACTTTTTCCACCTACTTCTCTAATTAAATTAAATTACAAGTTTTGCGGTCCATAAATAAAATATATTTGCACACTTATAAAGAATAGAATTTGTTTAATTATGTGCAAGGACAAAAATAACTAAGGTGGGCCCCTTTATGACATCAAGTGACCAACTTGAAGGACAATTTGACCCCTAAATCACTTGAGTACAGTGTTCCCTAGAGACACCTCTCTGGGATGAATTTTCCCACACTTCGAACAATTGTCTTGGGAAAGGCAAGATGGGGATAAACCGTCCCCTCACATTCCCTTTGAGTGCCACCTACAAAGGGGACCATTCATAGTGCATGAGACACCCCTAGGGATTTTTCCCCCCTACAAGCAATGTCTAGGGATACCTAGGCTCCACAATGCAAGTTTAAAAAATACACATTTTTTAAAATTGCAGTTTAAGCTCTGTAAATTTTCTTTGCATCAATGTTTCCAAGTTTCTAAATCCTTGTTACTATTTCCTTGGAAGTAGGCAAAACAAAAACGGAGAAGAAAATATAAAAATAGAATGAGAATATTCCATTTCTTCAATTGTGCAGCCCTCACCTTCGGCCCCCATACAATCTATTACACAGCTACTCCTCTATAACCTTTCCACTATCCTCTTCAATTAAATTTTAGTCTTAACTTGAAAAAAAAAATTTGAAATCTTTAACTTAATATCAATTGATTTTTTTTAATTTTATTTTTATTTTGTTAAACCTTGAATTTCAACTTGATAAGAAACAATCACTTCAAGTTTGATTTTTCTACCAATGCCTACTTGTTTGCAAATCAGATAAATTGTAAATTTGTACCTTTACCACTTAAACTCAGTACAATTGATAATGCTCCATTGTATCCATTACCTCTTATTAATGACCAACTTAAAATGGGCAATGAAATAGTTTGGCTTGAGGATTTAGGAGTAAAAATAAGAATTTAGCAGTTCTAGCGAGTACACCACAACATTAGCATCAAACAATGAGTTCGACAAACATAAGAAGATTCTAGAAAAAAAAGGAAATTTTAAAAATGAATGTGAAAAAAATATTACTAAAAAATACAGCTTTTAAAACCTAACCCACCCTAGAAATGCTTTTTTTTAAGAATTTGGAGCTTGGTTAAAACCAATAAAATTACAGAAATTGGCATCTGCCATGAAGGTCCTATGGCCTCAAAGGCTTTAATTTTGGCTTAGTGGCAGGGGCCTTAATTTGCCCCTTGACCCCACACCCTATATCATAATAGAGAACACGTCAAGGGCACTATCCCTCAAACTCACTATGGGCTATTGCCTCTAAAACCCCACTCTGGTTTAACAAGAAAAAAAAAAAAAATTGTTTTGGGCCATGTCAAATGGAAAGCAACATTTCTTTCTTGACTTTTTTTGATTAAATCCTAAGTGATTGAATTCCATTTATAGTTTTGGATTGTATAGTCAATCCCAATTCCAATTAATAGACATAAAACATTTTGACTTATCTAAGTACTAAGATTTTTGATTCAACTAATTGTCAAATTGTTTAAAGAAATGATAAATTACAATTTCTTCTACTATTTCTACAATTAATTTTTTTAAATAATATAATTATTTGGCCATCATCCCCAAATTTTGGGAAAATAATTGTTGTACACAAAATCATCCTCGTTTCTATACCCAAAACTCATCCTCATGTCCATATCCAAAACTCATCCTTATGTCCCCCCATTTTGAGACATGGAACACGGCTTGAGGATGCATGAAGATCAATCAATAAAGTCAAATTCCAATTTAGTGTCTTACCCATCAGGCAATAGAGTCTAGTAAACAATATATTCCATGAAGTCCAACCACTAAAAGAACACATATGAACCATATTTCATGCCACATGCCCCTTTATTTTATAGAAGCCCATGAAGATGATTTATTTCTTCTGTTAAATGAAATGGTGATTCTATTTTGCAAATTGAGCATATACCTAATGAAGTCATGAACCTAAACATCACAAGGCACCCAAGTTTTAAAAATGTAGACCCTAAGCTTATAATTGACCTCTCATTCTCCCGAAATAGGGCAATTGAAGGTGTTATTGCTATTTGCACAAATCAAGGATAATAATTGGCTCTATCTATGGAGTTCAACACATATTTGTGGCATAGGAGAACCTTGGCAAACTTTGGAAATCAATGTCTAAAAAAAAACATCATCCTTCTATCTAGCTCTTCCAACTCATAAACTTTTGCCACATCATCACTATTTGTACCAAAGTCACCACTTTCTACTACTAAATCCCCCTCTTTATTGGTATCTTCCTTTGTATCAATCTTCAGTAGTTTTTTCACTAAATAGAGCCTTCTAAAACATTATATTCTTGTGCATTACATCTTCTTGCATCAATTCTTCTATATATATGCCACTCATGTTAGAGGTATGTGAACTATCCTATCCTCGTTGTGTAGAATCATTTCCTCTTTTTTGAGTCAAATACTACATCACAAATTTCAAACTGCTCTAAATTCAACAAGACACTAAATATGATAAAAGGTTCCTTCATTTCTATCACTTCAAAGTCTACTGTCATTATCATTCCTAATAGGTCTACTTCTATATTTTTGCAAGTCCCTATGATGTTTGTCATTGAACCATCCACCAATGTGATGTTATATGGGGTTTCATGCAAGATTGGTCTTCCTAGATCTTCCCAAATTTGTTTGGGCATTATATTGACATTATCTCCTTGATCCACTAATGCTTTTCTCATCCATCTTTTGTATACTTTCATATCTATTAGTATAGGGTGTTTGTGCATTCTTCTTTTAGTTTTTGCTGCACTTCTTACTTGTTTTACACCGGTCTCACACTACTTGTTTCGATACTTGGTGAATTGCTTAAATTTTTCCAATATATTCTCTTCCTCCACAAAATCAGCCAATTGACTCAACACTAAGCTTCCTTTTCAAAAAGGCAAGCTTTGTGGTAATCCTCTTTCTTCTTTTATTTCACAATAATCTTCCTCACTTGCTCCACTACTAAATCATGCTTTTGTTTCATTGAGAAGTACTCCTCATCCTCCTTTGAATTTTCCACAAGTATCTTCCCTTTAGTGGTGTATTTTCCTCCTCTAGTGACTACTGCAGCTTCAATATTTTTCTCATATTAAAGCCTTCTATTTGAGTTTCTCCTACCATTCCTCATACTCTTTCTCCAACTGTTATTCTTCTATTAAAGAGGATTGTGGTATGTCCTCTTCATCATCAAATTATGCTTTCAAGCACCACCTTGCACCTTGGGGGTTTTGTTTTGGTATCCTCAACATGAATTTTGCCCCACATTATGCATGAGGTCCAAATAACTCTTCACTCTTTGTAGGTATTGCTACATTCTTGTAGTATTGCTCATCTCATGGACAACTAAAAGAGTCATGACTATAGTCATCACAAAATCCACATGCTCTCTTCTTTTCCTCTCCACACATTGGCGTAGTGACCCATTTCACCAAATTTATAGCAAGTGACCTCTTCTCTTCTTCTTTGTCCTCATCCTCAACCTCTATTGCATCCTCTATAATCATTCAAATATTCCTAATTTTCATTGACGATAATTGGTGGGTGGGGTTTCACACAAGATTTGCAGTGCCATGTTTTGTGTTGTATTGATGTTGCGTTGGTTTCTCCATTGAGGTTGCTTGTAAACATGGTAATAGGTGTAAAATGCTCTCTACCAACCCTTTGGCCCTAGCTATCCTCTATTCATTAGTTCATTATCCTCGCACCAGCAGTTAACCCAAGGCTCGTTTTCGTCATCTTCTCTTAGATGGAATAGAAGGGGTGGGAAATCATCTATTTCATGGTCATCCCACTCTTTGCAAATTTCACATTATACACTTTTTAACTTCTAGGGTACTAGCATCCTATTCATTCTCATTGTCACCGCCCTTTTCTCTCTTCTCAGTATTGGACGCTCATTTCTCAAATGTACCTTAGTGGAGCAATATGTGCACCAAATTTCCCTTCTCATCATTATCAGAGATGGTTCCCAATTAATCTCTCCTTTGGCTAGGATTTCTTGTTTGATCTCTGACTATTCAAGATCTAAATTTAACTTTTATATTTCCTAGTTTTCTCCTTTATCTTTCCTTATCCAAGATTGTGCCTCTATTTTGCACACCAATTCCACCACATCTAATAGCTATAAAAAATCTACCATCTAGAGAGGCTCTTAATCTTGGCAATAATTCAAAGATGAACTATCCTACCCACTACTTCTTTGTTAGCAACTCTAAATTTTTCACTACCACTTTAAATCTTCGATCAAATTCTTTGATAGTTTCTCCTTTTGTTCTAAAGCATTTCTCTCATCTTACTAATGCTTTCTAAGGGCACCTCTAGAGACTCAGAGTTACAAAGGAATTCATCTTTAATGTCTTGCCATTCTTGATCATCTTGAAGGGATTTCTTCATGTACCACCTTAGCAGTTCATCTTTGAGCATCTACAAAGTTAAAAAAAATGTTTCTATTTCTTTGGATTCCATTTCTCCATCATGTAGATTCCAAGACAAATATGTGTTCAAAATCTTCTTTGGCATCTTTGCAAAAAAATGACAATTTTGCTCCATTATCATCCATGTTGTTAGTGATAGGTTCCTCAATTTTGTTGTTGTTACTTGAGCTTTCTCCTTCACTTGTTTGTTGACCTCTTCCGTTTGTCTATGGATTCATATGTTTCTTCTTTTCCAATACTCTTAGCATTCTTACCACATTTGTTGTTTCATCGGTTTCCTATCTCTACCCTTATCTCTTGGTAATTAAATCTCAAAGAACTCTTTCCCCAAAATCTCCTCACAATCACTCACAAACTTCCTCTACTTTTTCTCTGCCTTGTCCCACAATGACTCACTAAATATATCTTCTATAATCACTCTCCTTGTCTTAAGTGGCATGGGAGATGACCCTTGGTTCAAGGGTTTACCTCTTCAAGCTGTCTCTTCATCTTAGGAAATGCAATGTTTGATAATTTTTCATTAGTCAAAGACATATTATTAGATAGTAGATTTTTAACCCTTTCTTCTTGAAAAACAATCATTGCATTCATGGCAAATTCTAAGCATAGCATCATCATCATCCTTTCTCTTCATTTTCCCCTGATATGTTCCTTTAATTAATCTCACAATCTTGCTAACCACGTCATCCAAATAATCCTTATCAAAATCCAGAGGCTTTAGTTTTGAAATTGAGGTTACTAAACCCTCAAGCCCTTCATTTATGGTAAACTTGAGGTTTGACAGATTGATTCCTAAAAGAGGTTGTTGAGAAAGAAATTCTACCAATGGAGCACCCTACTTCCATGCCCTAACTGAGCACTACATCTCCCAAGTCCTTCCTTTGTCGACTCCTTTGACTCATCACAATCCTTCAATTATTTTGTGATTCCAGTTAGGTTTTCTTTGGTTTTTCTTACTTGGGTAATCAAGCTTTCTCTTGTATCTTCATGTGCTAGGGGTACTATCTATCCTCTCAACAGGGAAGTTTTCAAATTGTTTACAATAGACCTCCTGGCATGCTCTAACAAAGCCTCCCTAGCTCTCTCAATCCTCTTTCTATACCTTTCCTCTCTTTCCTAAATTGGCCTTAATCTTTGCTCTTCTTCAATGCTCATCTCAATTTCCATCTTAATTTTCTCAAAAATCTCATTTTGTCTCTTGCTACTTCCTTTGGCCATAGGTGTTTTTGATTTGAAATTTCATTAATCCTTTTTATCCATCCTTAATGGCTCAAATTAGACCTACCTTAGTAGTCGCATCTCTTGGAGATCCTTTTTCAAGGCCCCCCCTTCTATTCATCATTCCCTAGGTGTTGAACCCCCACTGACAAGGCTAGAACCTAGAGTATTCTACCACAAACCATAAATTTAGGTTCCTTTCTAATTGTAATCCTTCCTTATTAAATCGTTTATAGTCGCAAATGATTTATTCGTTGATCTAATCTTCCTTTACCACTTTACCAAGGTCTCAGCAACATAACCAAATGTTAGAAGGAATGGGGCACAAATTGAGGATTTGAGCCTAGTTTTTTGAGAGTTGTATTTATACCCCAGCATGAATGAAAAGGGGAAATTTGAGGCTTATATTGTAGATTACAATAAGGTTGCAGCAAAATAGAGCATAAATTAAATATATTCACATACAAATATACATCATATATCATAACACCTTAGACACCTTTTAGATCAACATGAGGTTTATCATATTTTTATATCTCATCAAATGTATATCTATGATACAAGTTCACTTATACATCAGTTCTCTTAATCCTTCTTCTACTCTATCTCTTCCATTACATTACCTGATCTTACATCTTCTATCTTACTCATCCATGCCATTATCTCTCTCTGATATCTATTCCATAGACCTCATATATCTCTCACAATCGCTAATGTATGACCTGTTGGCGTTTAAATTCGCACCTCTGGAATGCGGATTTGAAACGGACAGCTATGCACAGTAAAACTGCTCTTCAAATTAGGAGGGGAAGCTCCCTCTTGCTGATGGTATGAAAGAAAGTAAATTAAAACTAATTCACCTATCTTTTTGTTTCAGCTAGAGCACAAGGTTTATAAAACACAAACACCGCAGCTGAGATTTTCTAATTAAGAACTTCAACTATGACTAACTTAAGCTAAAGACGTTTCTAACTTCTCAAGTAATATGCAGAGCAAGAGAATTTAGAAATGAACAAGGTTGAATCTCTGACAAAGTGCTTCAATAAACTCTTTCTCAACATACATCTACACACTTCAATGTAAGCTGAAATTAAGATCACAAAAGCATAACACAAATAATGGAAATCTGAAACGTTATACCAAGGCAAAGGAGGCTCATGATTTTATATCTCAAACTTCTGGAACAAAAATAACTAAACACATGCCTCGAACAAGAGCTTGCAGCTAAAGAGGCTTGCAAAACTTGTTCTTTACACAATAGGAACAACAATTACAATAACTCTTTGTTGGCTAAAAGAGACTCAACAATTTGCTATCATAAAACAATTGAACAACACTTGAATAACAAATAGAAGGCACAATAGGTTCAGCGTTTTGTTATCACTAGCATGGTTAAAAAACTAATGAGCAAAAGGCTCTTATTTATAGGCAAGCAGAGGAGTAGGGAACCCTAAAATCTCCTTGCTTTCACAATCTAGGGCTTGCTCAGCAAGCAAGCTTTATTTCTAAATCTAGAAAGAAGATAACATCTAACACCTAAGAAAGCAGGAAAAGCAGGAAATGCCAACTATTACATTTATCTTCTTTCTCTTCTTCAAAGAATGGATAAGAATTGCTCCAAGAATAGAAAGAAAGCGAAAAGAAAGCTTCTAGAAGAAAGCTGCTTTAAATCTCGATCACATCCGCTAAAAAGCAGGAAACTGTGTCTCGGTCAAGTGCATTGATACTATCTAAGGCAATATTCTGATTCTCCAAGATCTACTCGCCTTCTGTGATCAAACTTAGAGAATCCTTCACTTCTTTGGCTGCTTTATGAGTTATGTTCTTGAAAAACATCGCTGCCCGAAAAGATGACTCACTAATTGATAACTTGGCGGCTCTGCAACTTTATGTTTCTGACACCTCTCTTGATTTCAAACAGAAGAATATTGCACAACTCTTTTCTAATACCTTTCATTTTTCTCATATCACACCTCCTTGTGCTCTTCAACTGAGATGATGAAGTTTTGATATAGTGCTGATTTGGTCTTAAACTCGAGGGGAGTGAACTCCATATTGAAAACCTTGAAGAATGACTGTAAACTTGCCTATGTTCAGACAAGTTTTGAGCAACTTTCTATTTTTAGAATGCTGGTTTTTCGGCCTCAAACGGACAAATTTTTGAAAAAAATTCTGAGATATGGGTTTTGCTCAAAATTTCGTTGTGACACAACCCAGATCGTCCGTTTTTGAAAATTTTGAATTTAGACTGAAAAAGCAGCAAACCCTAATTTCTTCAATTTTTCACCGAAAAAGTTGGCACCTGGGTTTTGTTCATAATACAATTAAAAATGGACCAAGTTGATCAGATTTGAAAAACACTGATGGCTGATCGAAAAAGCAGCCAACCCTAGAATTTGAAATTTTCTTAAAAAAGCTGTGATATGGGTTTTCTTCAGAAGACTGTTACAAGAGGACCCAGATGATCAAAAATTGAATACTTTGAAGTTTTCACTAACATGCAAAGAAAAAGCAGCTGCTGCAGTTTGATAAATTTCCTCAAAAATTCTTCAGAAGAATGAGATGGAGAAACCCAGATGGCTGAAAATTGAAACCCTTGACCTTCTTCTTCAAGAATTCGATGTTCTGGATGATAAAAGCATGAAAAAAGCAAGGTCTTATGTTGCTGATCTGAAAATTATTCATGAAAATCAGCAACCTTGAGCTTGAAAATCTTGAAATATAACTTTAAATTTGCTGCTCTATTCTTCTCCTTTGGACGCCACCTGCAAAAATGATGAAGATTGAATGGAAGAGATATTTTAAATAGACTTAGGGTTTGAAATAGGTTTGCTTTCTTTTGTTTTTATCTTCAAAACCCTAAAATTGCCCTGTTCAATGAACTTGGACATTCCCTTCCTCTTGCCATTTTGAATATTTTGAAAACTTTAGAAATTTCACTAAGGCATTGTAAGTTGGGCGCCCTTCTTGGCTAGAGGCACCCACTTCATTCAGACTTAACCACTTTTCTGAGTTTTTCAACTTTTCTTCCATTTTGACCCCTGGTTTGATCCTGATTTCTGAATGTTCAGTTAATCCGATGAACGAGCTGGATGATTCATTGCGTAGCCTGACTAATTCTGAGAAGATTGTTCTGGAGGCGTCTCTGGCGAAAAACTTCATTTATGCCTTCGAAATCATGGGAGCCTATTTCCTCCAAGGGCGCCCATTTTGTCCAGAGTTAGCCATTTTTTCATGATTTTCAATTTCTTCATTTCTCTTTGATCTTCTGATGAAATCTCTATTTTGGGAGCTACGCTAATCTGACTGACTGGCTGACAGGTTCACTTGATAGCTTGGCTGAAACCAACAAGGTGATCTTGGAGGCTGCATTTGCGAATTCAATCATTTCAAAGCTCAAAAGTTTGGGCACCCTTTCTCTCTAGGGGCGCTCATTTTCTCCATACTTAAGCATTTTTCATCTGATTTTCGTCTTCCTTTTCAAACCTCCATTCTGTATATTCCACTTTGATCTAAATCTGTCGGAGATTGGACAGTCGAATGCTCTGACGGAGACAGGCGTTGCGAAGCTGGCTGAATACTGAAGAGATTGAGCATATTCACAAACCCTAACTGCTGAGTTAGGTGCTCCAAAAAGTTGGGCGCCCCTGGGCACCTGGGGCACTGAAAGTTCCCAGACTTCGAATATTTCTTGACATTTTCATGATTTTCATTTTGTCTTTTGTTTGAAACTCCTCTATTTGATCTCAAATTCTGGGTGACTGGATGATCCGTTGACTGCACTGCCGGATTCGCTGTGGAGCTGGAAGGAAATTGAGCAACTTTGCTTGGAAGCCCAAACCCTAATTTCATCGTTTGATGCCCTAAAAAGATGGGCGCCTATCTTCCTTTAGGGCGCCCATGACAAGCAGTGTTAGAATATTTTCACAGTTTTTAGCTTTTTTCTCGTTCATCATGCACGTCGATCATCTCTCCTTTTGTTCAGCGCTTAAGTGTGAATCTAACGCTTGGCAGCTAACTAACCTCCATTGATGACCTCGGAGCTCCTAATATGCTTCTGAAAAAGCAAAATAGACCCACTAGGGCAAAACTGATCTTTTTGAGATTCTGGCTGCGCCGGCCTGATATGGAAGTATTTTCAGCCAATCAAAAATCAGTTTGGGCCTTGGCGGACAAACTTTCTATTTTTAGAAAATTTTGCCAGTATCCGTTTTGAAAGAAACCCAGAAAAAGTTACTATTTTAGAAAATTTCTAAAAATAGCAGTTTTTCTAAAAAGTAGGGATGAAAAACTGAGATCTGGGTTTTGTGGGCTTGGTCGCTCTAAGCAGACCCAGATCGCCAAATTTTGGAAATTTCAAGTTTTTACCCTTCATGCAAGACATGCAAACCACAATTTTGACCTTTTTGACAATTTTGACAAGACTTTTACTCATTTCTTAAAAATGTATAAGTGTAACAAAAATTTTAATTTTGGGGTACAACATGATCGATGCCTTTCTCTCACTTTCCTTTCCTTATGTAGTCTCTTATTACCCTTTCATCTTGCCTTTTCCTTATAACCTTTCATAAATACACTTAATTATCCTTTTCCCATGAATTCACCTTTCCCTTTATAATATTTAACTTTATTATAGCTTATTAAGGAATATTTAGATGTGGTTAAGGCTATTTAGGGCCATATGACCCATACAGGGGTTCAAATGACATGTCTAAAGGTTGTGTGATGCTGTACAACTGCGATGTCTACTTATCATACAACCTTAGTGTAATGTGTGGTATTGCACCATCTTCTTCTATGTCTTAGTAGGATGTGGAACTCTTCTCGTATGGTACCACAAGCCCTTTGTGGCATAAGATAATATCATAGAAGGTTGTATAATGCTGTTTGTAGTACCACTATTACCTGCCAACAATATTTATGGTAGTTTTGTTTAGCATATGCATGATATATGGCATTCTGAATTTAATTATTGTTTTAGGTTGCAAATATGTAAATATTTATGATTTTTACTTTTCTTGTATGGATGTACCCAAAATGTACCCAGCCCCAAAAAATTATGCCATACCCATGTACCCATACCCCTACCCAATTTGGCAACTTAATTTTTTTTTAAATTCCAAACTTCAAAAAATAAATTGGCCTCTACAACCAAACCAGATTTTTGAACTTGGTAACCATGTGACCAACCCCTATACAACAAAGGTTCTTGAATGGCAATAGGAACAAGAGCATGATTTTGAACTTTGGATCGCTGGGTACCTTCAAGTTTGCCATGAGAAAAGATACCAAACAGTTCGTCAAATGGAAAGAAAGAGGAGCAACTTGACTCATGATCAACCATTATACGACAGGGGTCTTCTTAAATGGTAGTACGAACAAAAACATGATTTTGTCCTTTGGATAGGTGGGTGCCTTAATCTTCATCAAAGAACATGTGATATACATGAGCAATCTTTCTTGTATCTGGTTTTTAATATTTCTCTTTTACACCCAAAGTTCCTTCATCCAACACTATGAGATTAAGCAAAATCAGAGGGGGGAGCAAATCTTCAGCTCCTTCTAGGAGTTTGTGGCGCAAGAAGAGAAATGCTTTTTTAAAGAAAACTTCTTTGTGGGTGGCTCCATCTATACTCTCTCCTTTGAATCTTGGTGAATCTTTTACAATTCACTTCATCTTTCTAGATAGCATCATATTGAGTCAAATATCCCTTGCTTGTTGTTAAGCAACCTCAATTTTGTTAGGAATAGCTGGACACCTCGCAAGTCCTACAATTAATATTGAATATTATTGTAATGTCGAGATATTAGTTAGACAAAAATATTCTAATGTTGCATCTTAAATGGTCCCCTTGAGAATGCATAAGATTCTTCCAACAATTGGCATGATGTGTAAAAGCATTTAAAATGGAAGTCATGAGTTGACCAAGTCATCTCAAATGTGGCACTCCAATTTGGGAAGTTAAAAAGTCGCATTTCTTAGTTTTGTGGGAGTCAAGTTTGCTTGCTTCGCAAGTTTGTTTTAAATTGCAAATTTTAAAGCAAGATATACTTGGGAGGTGGCTTTCTGCTTTGATTCCACTTTATTTGCTTTAATTAGGGTGCTCAAGCTTGCTTGGGGTGCTCATATTTTAAGGCAGTGGGAGATTTATTCTGCTTTTTCTATGAGGATGGATGAATACAGATTTTGGAGGTGTAAATTGGCTGCTTTTTTCTCTGAATCATAAGAATATGATGCTACATTAGATGAGTAAGATGAGATTACTGTATTTGGCATATCGTTGATGGAACGATATAGTAGAAGATCAAATTTGATGCTGGATTTTCTCCCATAAGAGTTTCCTAGGGTATATATTGTGTCAACTCTCTTGTTCTTATCATCTTGTTTTTGAGTTCCATTTCATTTTCAATCTGATATAAGTTACATTTCTGATTTATATCAATACCTAAGATCACCACCATTCATAGAATAGTCGACAAATAATTGGCTAGAGTCAATGCTTTCTAGGAATGGCCCCCGATTAGCTTTATTCATTTTTGATGGTGCCTCTTAAGGCAACCCTTGTGCAGCCAGGGCAGGATGTGTAATTCAAGATGACATGGCCAGGCTGATAAAGGGCGCTTCCTTCTTCCTTGGTCATCTAACAGTAGAGCCAATAATGAGGTAGAATGGGAAGTGGTGGTGGAAAGTGGTTGTTTCTGTCAAGTGTCGAAAACTCATTGTTGAAGGGGATTCAATGCTGGTGATTTCTAGGCTGATTATAAAGTTTGCAAGGTGCTAGAAATTCAAGTCCCTCTTGGATAAAGCTTTGGACATTTGCAAAGGCTTGGACAAAGTTTTTTTTTACTCATTGCTTTTAGGAAAGCAATAAGATGGCGGACTATCTTGTTAATCAATGGATTGAACTTCCCCTGTTCTCTATTGAGATCAACGACAGTTTGGATGTGCAGGGTGGCATTACGGAACATCTCTAAGCCTTATAGAGGTCTCTTTCCTTAAACCAACATTTGTGTGCTTTCCTTTGCAAGTGAGGATACTCTCCCCTATAATTATTTGTTGTCATTAAAGCACTATCTCACTGCCCCTCACACGTGTGATTTGTGGCACCTTCTGACCTTTCTCATCATATTCTCATGGTGTGGATTCTTCACTCATTCACTCTTCCATTCTCTTGCATCCTCCCCTTCATCATTAGCCCTCTAGTTTTTTATCTGGCACAATATGCCTCAAAGCAGCAAAGATCCAAGATGGGGTGATGTAGTCTCCAACCATCACTTGAAATCCATTTCTGCAATGCTTTTCACTTCCACTCTGCCCATGATCAAAAGCACTTTGGGCCCTAAGGATTTAGACAACGCCAGAGACTTGTGTTCACACCACTCAACTGCAGCTGATTTCATAGCAAAGCTTAGCATCTTGTCCCCAACCAAGTTATGCATGACTGGATTCAAGCTATGGTGTTGCCTAGTTTTGTCATATTCCATACCTAACACTATATCCACAACGCTTTGGACAATTTGAAAGGAGAAATTGACACAATCACAAACCAATTGGTAGACATTGTTGCCTTCTAGTCAAATATGGTGACTGTGACAAAGCCTCTGTGTGTCACCCGTAAGGATGGTGTTCTTGCTCTTGCCTGACCCTTTTCATTGCATGAAATGGTGAATGGGTCTCTATGGCATTCAATTTCGTAGGGTGGTTCCTTCCACCCAGTCCCTTTTCTTTATGGGTGCTCAACTTCTAGTCTAGGCAATTCCATTTCAAAACGTGGCAAACAAGTGGCTAAAGTGGAACACATGGAACCTGCCACTTGCATTGATTGATGGATAATGGTGTTGTGGTGACCTGAATTTTGAAAGGGTCCTATAGGCACCTTGATTTCCCTTGGTTTCAAATATTCTCTATTTAAATTTGTTAATGGGTTTTTTGCTCAATGACTGTGTCCCAATTTCGAAATCTCTTTTTGCAGTTTTTTTGGGTATATTGTGTAATTTTATTGTTCACTTGTGCCCTTCTATTGCTTTAGCTTCCATGTTTTCTTTTTGTAATGGTACTATATAGTTTTTTTCTAGGTGCGGGCCCCAATAAAATCCTTGTTATTCAATTAAAAAAAATAGTACCTAAGATCATATTTAAGACATTTATTGCTCATACTCAAAGATATTAACCCTCATAATCAACATTTGGTATTAAACCTTCTGTTGGATTTGATCTTATGTAGGAAGGGACACATTCTTTAGAGTGATTGCTTGCATTTTGTTTTTGTTGTAAGTATGATTTGAAAATAGACTTAATGGCAAGCTCACAAAGGGTGGAATTGAGAAGTTCAATAGCCAAAACTTTAAACTATGGAAGCTGAAAATGGAGGATTTCTTGATGGAAAGTGATCAATGGATTGTTGTAATTATAGCACCCAGTTTTTAACCTGCATGAATGGATCAAGATGAATGGGACAAGCTTGATAGGAAGGCAAGGAGTAACTCCCAAGTTGTGTCTTTCTGATTTTGTATTAATGAATGTTTTAAGGATGATAATACACAAAAATTGTGAGATAAAATTGCTAGTTTATATCCGACTAAGAGTCTACTGTGTTAATGATATAGCAGCTTCGGTAGCTCCTTCCAGCTCAGCTCCTTCGTGGAAACTTAAATTGAATGATAGCCGTTGGCTATTCAATTTATATTTATTGTTTATCTTCTCATAGCATGGCCGACTTGAGAAAATGCAAAGACAATTAAATTTGTTTATTTATTTGAAGCCGACTCATTCTCCTTGGGATTCGATCTTTAAGGTGGCCGACCTCTTGTGAAGAGGTGAGAATATTCATTCAGGCCAATACATGTTCAAGAGCCGACCTCTTGTGAAGAGGTTATTTTGATTGAGGCCGACATTGATTAAAAAAGAGTTGAGATTGCTTGAAGCCGACATCATATCTTGGAGTTATGATTTCTTAAGAGGCCGACATGAAGGATCTGTCTCTCCATATATATACAGATTATTCGTCCATTGTTATCATCTAAGAATGAGATCAGTTCGATCATTTACTCAAGTGCGAACTTATCTGATATTATAGTGTGAATACATCTAATCAATCAAGTGCGAACTTATCTGATATTCAATAGCGAATATACCAGTTCGGTGATATCAATCAAGTGCGAACTTATCTGATATTCAAGAGCGAATATACCAGTTCGGTGATATCAATCAAGTGCGAATACAAGGTACAGATTGACGTTATTCTCATCAGTTTTGCAATATACTCAAATGCGAATATAATAAGCAAAGTGCGAATTCAGAATACAAGGACGAACATTACATAGTGTTGAGCTAACACAGATTGAAGACAATCCAGTGCATAGATTGAAGACCTTCCAGTGCAAAGTGAACATTGCCAGATCTGTGTTCAGTCATTGCCAGGTGTGATTTAGGAGGTTGCTATCTGTCATTCCATATTGCCAGGTGCTGTATATCGGTCTTGTGTTAGACCTCATTGTAATATGTAAAATTGCCTCTGTTACATCAAATATAAGAGAGATCTTTGTTGCTGGGTTTTCTCCCTCAAGAGGAGGGTTTTCCCAGGGTACATGCTGTGTTATTTTGTCTGATTTCGAATTATTTTTCTGTGCATTTAATCTGTTCACATAAATTAACATACTGAATAGGTTATTTCTTAAGAGAAAATTATATTCATTTTAAATAAACAATGGGGACTCTATTGCTGATCGCTTGAATATTTACAATTTTGTTGAATCAATTAACTTCTATTGATGTTAAAATGGAAGAAGAGCCTGATACATGGGATAACCTAATCATGGCAATTAGTAGTACATCTTCTAAGTTAAAATTTGAAGAGGTTGTATCAGCCTACTAAGTGAGGAATTAAGAATGTTCCAAAATGATACCTCTATAGATGTTATCTATGTGAGGGGGCAATCCAAAGAAACAGGGGGTAAAAAAGATTAAAGATAAAAGCTTCAAATCTAATAACTATAAGGTGAAGTGTTCGAAGTGTGAAAAATCAGGACATTTCAGGAAGGAACACAAGTTTAAGAAGACTAGTGAAGGTAAGATATCAGATGATAGTTATAATTCTTCTTTGGATTCATCATCCTCCATGGAAAAAGAGGTAGATGGTGAGGCTTTCATGGCATCAACAGATATTCATGCATGTGGTAATGATGGTTTCTAGATTCTGGTGAATCTTTTCATATGACTACTCGTAAGGAGTGGTTTATTGAATATGAATGTTTTGATCAAGGTAATATCTTTTTTAGTGATAACTATTCTCACATGATAGTTGGCCAGATAAGGTCAAGTTGAAGTCTAAAGATGGTAGAGTTAGGAATCTTTGTGGAGTTACGCATATTTGTAGATTGATTAAAAATCAGATTTAACAAACAGATGTGAAATATCTGAAGGAGCTATGGAGTTAGCTAAGCAAAGCTGCCACAGGGGGATTATATAGACTAGATGCTATTACCGTGATTGGTGTTTGTGATGGTTAGAAGGTATCTATTGAGAAGAAATATGTTGGTTGCAAACAGATGTCTCAAATTGAATGTCAGACCTGAGGGTGTTGCGAAGTGAACCATGCTACCACAGAAAGCTCCAGTGTCTGTAGTGGGAATTTTGGCAGTGACATGGTTGTTTATGTATGCACTGATTTCAGACAGATGTCTCAATTGGAACTAAGGGTCTTCAGGTTACTGAAGATGTGAACCATGGTTTATGCACAGACATGGTTGTGATGGAAGAAGATTTTTTTCTTAGTAATGTGAGTTATGAACCATGTTGCTCCACTTTATTTGTATGCTTTTGCAATGCATACAAGTGAGAGCATGTTAGGACTAGGTGCAGTGTACACCTTTGAAGTCCTAGGATTAATCTGGATTTTGTTGTAATGTCTGAATACTGGTTAGACATAGTAATATTCTAATCTTGTATGTGTAAATGGTCCCCTTGAGGACCCATAGGATTCATCCAACACTTGACATGAGTTGTAAAAGCACTTTAAATGGGATTCATAAGTTGACCAAGTCATCTCAAAAGTGGTGCTCAAATTTGTGAAGTTGAAAAGTCACAGTTCCTAGTTTTGTGGGAATCAACTTTGCTTGATTTGTAAGTTAAGAGACTTGCAAATCAAGTTTGCTTTTAAAGCAGGATATTCTTAGGAGGTGACTTTTTGCTTTGATTTCATTTTATTTGCTTTGATTTGGGTGCTCAAGCTTGGGGTGCTCATGTTTTAAAGCAGTGGGAGCTTTACCATTCTTTATTCTGCTTCTAGGAGGATGGATGAATGACAGATTTTGGAGGTGTGGATTGGCTCCTTTTTTCTCTGAATTATAAGAGGATGATGCTACACTAGATGGGTATATAAGATTATAGTATTTGACATAATGTTGTGGGAATAATACAGTGGAAGACCACATTTAATGCTGGATTTTTTCCCTCAAGGGTCTCCCAGAGTATATGCTATGTCAACCTCTTGTTCTTATTATCTTGTTGATTTCAATTTCATCTTCAGACTAATTTAAGTTATATTTCTGATTGATAACAGTAACTATGATTATATTTAAGACATATTTATTGCTCCTAATCAAAGATATTAACCCTCATAATCAATAAATTTATGCCACTTTTCTTTTTTCAAAAGAAATTTGAGTTCTAGATTCATCGCAGCAATAAAGAAACAAAGAATATTATTTGGACTTGGTAAGGCGGACCTTAAGATTATCCTCAGCAATTTGTTGAAGCATGCCATAAGTCCCTCATGGGCTCATCTTCTTGTTTCTGAATCTAAAAGATTTGGAACAACAGTTAATATTTAATTTCAACAGGCTTGAGCCTTCTTAAAAATTTATTTTGCAGGCTATTCCTATCCACTACGCATGCATCAGCTAGTTGATGAAACCATTTAGCAACAGATTCAACTTCATTTTTAACAAAGAGTCTCACAACAATATCTTCATGAGCACTCTGAATGATGGTGAAAACAGTAATATTGTGCCAGTTCTTGCTCCGCTGACCCAGGGTATAGGAATGGACTTTACCGCTAACCTTTTTATCAAAAAAAAAACAATATCTTCATGAGCACTCTGAATCATGGTGAAACCAAGAATCTCAGATGCAACAGTGAAAACTCTATGTCCATCTGCACACTGAGAGTGAGAATCATCTCCTACAAACTTTGGAAAATTCATTATTGAGCCTATAGTTAGATCACAGCATTGAAGTAGGGCCATACTAAAAAGTTAGGAAAATAAAGTTAAAATCAGAACAAGGAAACGGTTTCAGAATGCTTCATTTGGAAAATTCTTTATTGAGCCTAGAGTTAGATCATTGCATTGAAGTAGGGCCATAGAGAAAAGTTAGGAAAAGAAAGATAAAATCAGAACAAGGAAAGGATTTTCAGAATGCTTCAACCACTTGTAGCGGAGTTGGCTGGGGCTTGGGGTTTGCATCAATGTTACCCCAAGTTTCTGAGACGAGGACAGCAGGGGATGGTGGGACGAGTCCCCAAGTTTCCAGATTTTGAGGCCAAATTTGGGGACGGCGGGGGGACAGCTATATAAAATATAGGGAAAATTTTAAATATATAGGGAAATTTTAAATATTTATATGAAAACATGGATAGGGCATGCATAATATACATTATAGAACCTTGATTGTATGTTGGATGTGTGTGTCAATAATCTGAGAAAGTTGCATATCCCACTAGTTTTGGATTCTCTTCCATTGTAATACAATAACATCTCATCATGTGTATGGTGTTTATGTTTCCCATTATATGTTGGGTGTACGTTGATAATCTTACATGTATAACAACGGTGAGAAAGAAGTGGTTTATGAGGCATTATTGGCACCAAAAGCATTGCCAATCCAAAAGCATGACCATGGGCTAAAGTCTGTGGTGTCATGTACCATCGTCCTCCTCTCTGGCACGAACAGTAACTTTGCTACAGGTTTTAGAATTGCGCTTCATAGGACTTTTCTAACTTTGGTTATTATCATGCAATGTAATTAACATGTTTCTAATTAACAAAAAATTTACCAAAAAATATGGCACATTCTAGCAATTGAGGATTTAGTCCCACTATAATAACAATACATTTATCATCACTACTATTGTTATTATTTATATTCTTGTTGCAACAGCAGTACACCTTTTTATAACTTCTTATGTCAGATATCGAGATATCCAGTTCTCAAAGAAACCACAATGTGAAAACACTTTTTTGTTACCTGTAGAATTTTTGGACAGCACTGGTTCATCACACATCTTTCTAATTTTTAGGTGAACATATTTTGTATACACGAGTGGAGAAATCGTGTTGCTATGATATTAATTTTGGACATAACATACAAGTATATTTTATCCTGTGATCGATACTAAGTCTGCAAAGAAATACTACTGTGTGTGTGTTTTTTTTTTTACCATACTTTGACACGGGGGATGGCCATCCATCCCAGGGACAATCAGGGGACGTCTCAAGCGTCCCCTGGCTGTCCCCGGGACGGTCAGCCATCCCCTTTTTCCCATTGACCGTTTCCCCGTTTCAAGGACGTTACCCAAGTTCTGAAAAAGAAAGGGGACGCCAAGGGACCGTTCCCCAGCCGTCCCCCTATACCCAGGACATCCCGAGGACAAGGTCAGGCTATTTTAGGGGGGGACGCATCCCCAGGTTTCCCTAGTTTGCATCCCTCGAGGTCACAAGTTTGACTCTGCTTCGTAGTGGGAAAAACAGGGGTCAACAATATTGTGCCAGTTCTTGCTCCGCTGACCTGGTGTATAGGAATGGACTTTACCGCTAACCTTTTTTTAAAAAAAAAACAATATCTTCATGAGCACTTTGAATCATGGTGAAACCAAGAATCTCAGATGCAACAGTCAAAACTCTATGTCCATCTGCACTCTGAGAGTGAGAATCATCTCCTACAAACTTTGGAAAATTCATTATTGAGCCTAGAGTTAGATCACGGCATTGAGGTAGGGCCATACTGAAAAGTTAGGAAAAGAAAGTTAAAATCAGAACAAGGAAAAGGTTTTCAGAATGCTTCATTTGGAAAATTCTTTATTGAGCCTAGACTTAGATCATTGCGTTGAAGTAGGGTCATAGAGAAAAGTTAGGAAAAGAAAAATAAAATCAGAACAAGGAAAGGATTTTCAGAATGCTTCAGGAGTGACATCACTGTCAAGCAAGGATGTCAGCCCTCCCCCACTTTGTTTGGGCTATAGACAATTCAAAGTAGTGGATAAACAAAATATGGAGATGGGGGTGTCTACTTATCCAGTTATGTAATGAAGCTGCTCTATAAGAAGATGATCTTATCTTAATGGCAAAAACAGCAGATAGCCTAAGAGAACAATTGAGAGCTCTAGAATTGTTTTGTCAAGATAAGGGATGCAAGTGAATGCTCGCAAAACCAAGGTTGTGATCTTTACCTTGTGAAGAAAAAAGAAGCAAATAAGCTTTGTTTTGAAGGAATTCCTTTGCAAGTGGTGGATGAATGTAAGTAAGTAACTTAGCTATTTCATAACAAACTAAGCTAGGAGATTTGTAGGACAAAAAGAATACAAGAGGGATGGAAAGCTTTATACCTGCTATTAAACAAATACAGAAAAGCAAAATTATGAGTTTGGAAAACAAAGAGGACCTCATTTGGGTTGTTTGTAACACCAGTGGTGCTTTTTGGATGCAAAGTTTGGGGCAGCAACACATCAGAACAGCAATGGAGACAAATAGAGAGGATGCAAAACCATTTAATCACAAGCAGTCTCAAAATTAAAACATTGGTTCCATGTGAGATCCTATTAGCTAACGCAAGTGCTTTCCCATTAGAGACATCAACTTTGATCTAGATGCTAAGTTATCTAAAAAGAATACAGAACATGGAGTCTCATCGCTGGCCCAAAATGGCGGGGGAGGAAAAGCTAATCAGAAGAAAGAGCATGTGGTGAAATAGAATACCAAGTGCATGAGTAAATGGGATATTAGCATGCAGGAGTATCCAAACACCAATGAGGAAATCAAAAGATTTGTGTGAAAAAAGTCAAAGCAACCATGTGGGCAAAGCAACTCAAGTGAAAGAGAGAACATTATGCAAGAGAACTCAATCCCAATCGTGACCACAAGCAAAAAAGATATATGGGAGTAGAAATTAAATGGAAAGCAAAAAATGTTGATAGCTTGGCTGAGGACTAGCTCACATCATCTAAGGTGCAAGAGTGGAAGCTGAACAACACTAAAAGAAGATTGGGCAGATAGAATATGTCATTTTTGCACTTTGGGGTTAGTGGAAACTGAATGGCACTACATCATGGAATGCCAAGCTTCCAACGATCTTCAAAATACATTAATATCTTGAAAGTTGACTCCTTGACTACCCTGTTTGAAGAGGAGAGACTAAAAGAAACAGCAGATTTGTTTATCAAAATTCATGGGAAAAGATCCAAGATTAAACAAGAAATGGATATCACTCAGGCATAATTTGGGCTGCATCTATTAGGGGTGTTTGTATGCAGAGCAACTTTGTTACTATTCTTGGGTCCCATAGACTGTTCAGGCTCGTGGATGTTATTAAAAGCATTCATAAATTCATCCCAAGTGGAGTCACCAAAAATCTGTTAGCATTTGAAAATGTCACCTTAATTATTCTGACAATGTAACTAACTTGCCCAAAAGGCAGTGACGGTTTCCACTAATAGTGTAAAAAAATCATCAAGAACAGCATTATTACCCTCTGCATTTAAAGAGTAAGCTCCCTTATGCAAAAACAAATAAAAGTATGTACAGAACTTACAACATTTTCAAAGTTAGATTTGGGGGTTTTGAATATTGCAGAAAAACAACCATGCAATGCAATTTTTTCACACCTTTGCACTAAGCTTAAGATGAAACAGCTATCAAACACCTTATGCAAAGACTTTTTGGGTTTTTTTAAATCATAGACATGCATGAATTTCTAGGCAGACAGCAAAAAACAGAAACTTCACAAACAAAATAATGATTACTAAAACACAAAAAAAGTCTACAAGCTTTTGCAGATTAATAAAGGGAGAATTGCAGAGTAGGGAGCACATACCATCTTGGTACAAATAAACACAGTAATAAAGCCTGATTTATTGTTTATTACTCTATAATCTATTAAATTTAATACAAGGCTACAACACAAACAAAATAATGATTACTAAAACACAAAAAAAATCCACAAGGTTTTGCAGATTAATAAAGGGAGAATTGCAGAGTAGGGAGCACATACCATCTTGGTACCAATAAACACAGTAATAAAGCCTGATTTATTGATTATTACTCTATAATCTATTAAATTTAATACAAGGCTACAACACAAGGACAAAGCTACTAAACAATGAATCTTGTGCCTAGACCCCTGTTATTGTAATGTCCCCTTCCGTGGAGTAGCCAAAGATGACCCATTTAGCCTATTTTATTCCCATAGGCTAAGTTTGAGCAATATCATGGAATAAATTAATTAATTAAATAAAGTTGTACAATAAAGCAAGTTTTACGGATGATTTTGTAATGTCCCCAATCTAGCCCTACACTCTTCAGTGAGAATTAGCCTATTTCCGAAAAACTCAAGAAGGCTAATCAAAAGTTCAAATTAGGGTTTTTTATTTTATAGGAGGTTTCAATGGAGGTTTTAAAGGCTTGCATGCAAGATTTTGGCAGTGAGCTTTTTGGAGCTTTCTAGGTTTTTGGAGAGCTTCAGTATAAAGTAACATGCATTTCACGAAAATGACATGCATTTCTCTCAGATACCTTGCATGCAGGAAAGGTTTTTGGGTTTTTCTAGGTTTTCTGAGATCTTCAGGGTGGTATGACATGCCTCTGAATCAGTCAACCTTTCTAGACACTTACTATTTATAGTAAGTCATGATTACTGCTCGGTGTTTTGATGAAGTTTTGCAAACTTACTATTTATAGCAGTTTGCTATTTTTGGTAAGTTCTATTTATAGCAATGTCATTCCAGCAGCAGCACAGTCATTTCCAATTCTTCAGTCTATTTTTGGCAATGAGGTTGATCAATTTGGGCATTGGCTTCTTCTTTCCTCTTGGAGTTAAGTTTTAATAACTTAGTCATTTTTCAATGTCACCTTTTGGACCCCATGCCTAGGCGATGAACTTTAAGTTGTTTTTAAAGTGGGGCCTTTAAGTGGACATCCAAGTGAGAATTATATCTTTATTAATGTTTTAAAATGCTCTTAAAGTTGGACGCTAAGGGAGGGAATATTAAAGTATTTTACTATTTAAAAAGTGCATTTTTGGAGATGGGCGTCCCAAGAGGAAATTGAAGAGTTTCTTTTTGGAGGTTACAAAATTGATTCAATTGCCCGTTGAAGCTTATTTATTGATGCCTTGTGCCTTCATTTGTATCTTTGGAAATTATGATAATATTATGCTACTGAATTGAATTCAGAAAGTGCTTCGAAGAACACATACCTCTTAGCCATTCCTTCCAATCTTCGTGCTTGAGAGATAGTACCTAGCTAGACATACTGAAGACTGTGCTTCACTCAGGAGTGCAGATTGAGCTTCAATTTTTGTTTTATTAAAGCAGATTGCTGTTGTATAATCTATTTTACTGTTGCTGGTTCGTGCTTGGCTGTAGCACGTTTTCATTCATAACTCTTTGGGCAATTTTTCTATTATTTTGAGTATTGAAGATATCATTTCTACTACCATGGGCGCCCCCTTCCACAAAGTTGCAGATTTTATTATGAAGTATTCAATTTTCTAGAGCTGGTCGCCGTAGCCCGGGTTGCCATTCCATTTCCAAATTTGTCTTGGGAAGCGTGCACAATAATCTAGAGCTGTTTGTGATTGTATCTTGCCTTGTTTCTGGTCACCTAGCTCTTAGCTTCCATTTGCATTCAATTTAAGCTTTATCAAAGGTGTTTGGAGAGAGTTATGAGAAAATTGGTGAAATTCTATATTGCTGATCTGATTTTCTGTTACTTATCAGATCTGATATACTGCTGTTTTGAGCTTAATTTCTGATCATACTCATGTTATTTCAGTTAGGGAACATTTCTCTAACATTCTGATGTATTTGGGTGATAAATTACTAAATTGTTGTGCAGTTGTGTTAATATTGTAAAGCTTGTTTAGTAGTACTAACAGCTGTCATTTAATTTCTGCACTTTATGTTTGTAATTACTCCCACTGAAGAAGTGGTTGAGTCTTATTTTACTTTCAGCACATATTGTTTAAATTTTCCCCCACTGAATAAGAGGTAGTGTGGATTCATGGTTGACTTGCCACCTTATTAATTGTAATAACTTCGCTCCCGCTGAATAAGTGGTTGAGCCTTCATGGTCAATTATCCGCCTACTCTTTGTATTTCCAGTATTTACTTTCTTAGATAGTCAGCTAGCCACCTGCAGCTTGTATTTCATTTTTCAGTTTGCTAATGATCCCCGGCACTATATGCTCTCACCTCGCTCACATTGGGATCTTGGTGATCAAAAGGTGAAGGGTCACCATTCTTGCTGGTTTATATTTGGAGTTAATGTTAACAGTGGCGATATTGTGCTGATATTTTCAAAAAAAAACTTAAGGGGATATTATAGATTTTACTTTAATTAATTTTAAAAGTGTCTTAAGTGAATTAAAAAGGGGAAATAATATAAGTCACTTATAAAGGTGCTTTAATGAAATATTTTAAGCAGAAAATTAAAAAGTTCCTTTAGGAAATTTCCATGAGAAAATATAAAAAGAGGTATTGAGAGCTCATTTGCTCATGCTTGATTCTATTTTCTTTGTGGAGACTTGAAGCTTTCAATGAGAGCAAACCCTAGAACAAAAACCCTAAGGGAATTGGTTTCGGTGGTGAGACATTTACCCTAGCCGATTTGCAGGTGGAATCACACAAGTTTCACAATTGTGCTTAAGTGGAAATTTTTAGTTACAGTGGTCGGCATCAAAATACCAGTTACAAATTAATTGAGATTTGCAAACAAATAATTAATTTGTGTTGGTGGTGTGTGTGAATGATGGAATAAGCAGAAAATCGAAGTGTTGTGTGTGCAAGTGGAAAATACATAATTTATTAGTGTTTGTGTGTGCATGTGAAATGGTGAAATAAAAGAAAATACATACAAATTTGTTGGTATCAACTGAGCATCACCCAGCCGTACCCAAAGAAGGGACAAACCCATCTAAGGTGAAGAAAGTATTAGTGTTTGTAGCTTAGGCAGATATTTTTCTCCTAAGTAAAAATAATTAAGAGAATAAATAATTATCAAGGCAGGTCGGCCTTGTTAATTAATGATATTTTATATATGTTATTTAAATCAAAAAAGGCCGACCTAGATGAAAGGTTGCCTAGTTTGATATATATACAAGGTGGTGTTCTTCCATTCAGATAATCAAGTTCAATTCATTCCAAATCATCATTCTTCAGCAGTTTGCCTTCCCTTGCAGCAGATCCATTCTCAAAGAAAAGTGTTACCATTCATGGAGGAGTGTCTCCATTCATTGTATATACTTAGCCTTGTCCAAGGCATGATTGTAAGCAGTATTCTGCAATTTTATATGATATATATGAGAGATTATTTGTTGGGTTTTTTCTCCCTCGAGTAGGAGGGTTTTCCCAGGGTAAACTGCTGTGTTTATTGTTCATGTGTTGTGATTTTTGCTTATTGCATTTCTGATCCTAAAACTAACATGGTATTAGAGCGGATCTAAGAAAAGATCTTATCAGAATTATTTAAGCAGTCCAGGTGAGGCGATTGCCATTCATGAGGGAGTCGACACCATTTAAGTAATACAATTCAAAGTCATGGATAGCATAAAGGTGATCGATACTTGACAAGGCAACACTTCACTTTCAAATGGCCTGAGTTTCTTAAGGATTAAAGGGATATCGAGGTTGTGGGTTTTTTTAAGGAGACAAGCATTATAAAAGGAAGTATCGGGAGCTTTCCTCCGCCAATATCGTTGTTTCTGGGTTGAATCACTATTTGGTTGCCGTACCGTTTCTATTTGAAGAGTCGCCATAAAAAATCAAGAGAGGCCGTTTGATTTATGTCAGAAGGAATCGATGACTTATTTCTGCAGCATATCGGGAGCAGCTTAGGAATTATGGAGTAATTGTGGTTTTGTAAACATGGATTCAAAGATCAAAAGCGATGCTTGGTATGTAATATTCTGGAGCTGTCGTCATTGCAATTGGTAAATGTGATTGTCGTTTCATGACAAGGGGGACAGAGCGCTATAAGTATCGGGCAAAGTCTTAAGAGACGTGGATATTAAAGAAAGGAGTTCGCCTAGTATAAAGCCAACGAGCTACTCTTACAAGGTAATGTGGCATATAAATTGGTCTACTCAACTGACACATAGGAAGCCGTGGAATTTCGAAGTAACCGTATGCTTATATTTAGTATATCGTGGCCTAAGCTTGAAGGTAGTTTGCCGTTTTGAGGATGGTTGGGGCTGAAGACTGATTTTTATAAAGAAGTCAATGCTCAAAGAAATTTGTTACTGCCGCTATTATTGATGATGCGGTTGAGTGAAGAGTATTTGCAGTGTGATGTGGAGAAAGTAAGGAGGCGTGAAACATTCGAGCTTTCAAAATATTAAGTTACCGGGATTCATTAATATTACAGGCATCTTTAGTTCCAAAGTCTTAGTTGTTTGGCCTTGACCACAGGGAACTGCTTATTGAAGGGGAACACATTATTCTAACATTTCATGAAGAATTCTCTTCTATGTAAAGAGACGGACGGTTGTGCTTGGAATCTGAGTTTAGTTTAAATTGCATATTATTGGGTTGTGGTGTTATTCGGGATTCAAGGAGTCAAGAGTTTAGAGAAGTCATTTCAACTTTAAAAGAAGTCATCACTTAATGTACTAGTATTTAAATGATATTGCGGCAACTGGGAGCAGTATAACAAAAACAAATGAATCGCATTCCTCAATATTAACCGCCACTTGTGATAAGCTGTGGTTATTTTTAAAAAGATTAATTGAGCATAGATGGGAGTATTCAAAAGGAATGCAAGCAAATAGGTTTTGAAGAAATCTGGCTAATGGACATGGTGGCAATCAATCAGAAATTGTGGTTCTTTCCAAAGTATCTATATTTGTAACTCACAGGCTGAATTGGTAAACAAAGCAAAGGAAAACGACTAGGAGGTTGGAGCAGATATAAGGTGGAGCCGTGACTTTGCTGGGAAGAGACTGCAAGACAAGCCCCTGCATCTATAGAATTGACCAACATAAAGAGATAAGTATTTTGTGTTTGAATAAAGATCATGAATTTTTTATGTAGTTAACAATAATTTTGGGAATAGTGAATCATGTATGCTTCTAAGCATTGGTCTGTATATTTTTCAGGGCAATTGATTCTATTATTAATCTCTCTAAAATGCTTCCAGGACTGATCAAGGAGCAAAAGGATGATGAGAGATTGCATAAGGAATTCAAGAGAGGAAGAGCTTGAGGCATCCTGTGAGGAAGTCATGCCGACTGGAGAAATGAACAAGCATGGAGTCATAGCTTGCAGCCATGGGACTAAGTTGGTGGCACTTAACTTCACTGGAGTCATCTCTCGAAGAGGAAGAACCTATACAAATTGCGATTAGTTTCTTCGAAGAGGAGGAAATAACATTCAGAGGGAATCTGACAAACCAACAGAGGCAACCTTGGACGAGGAGGTCAGGAGGTTGATGCAAGCACTTGGAGCTTCAGAGGGAGTCACATCATCATGAAGATCTATTGTTAGTGTATATTTCTCTGTGACGGAGAAGTATGAGGTGAAAGCCCTTGTTAGTGTATATTTCTCTGTGATGGAGAAGTATGAGGTGAAAGCCCTCATTAGTGTATATTTCTCTGTGACGGAAAAGTTTGAGGTGAAAGCCCTCGTTAGTGTATATTTCTCTATCACGGAGAAGTATGAGGTGAAAGCCCTCGTTAGTGTATATTTCTCTATGACGGAGAAGTATGAGGTGAAAGCCCTTGTAGTGTATATTTCTCTGAGACGGAGAAATATGAGGTGCGAGCCCTTGTTCATCTCTGAGACTAAGATGAGACGTCATGTTGAGAGACTCCATGATGACATCACGTTGAGAGACTCCGTGACGAACCCTTTGTACTTGTGTTTTTCCCACACATGGGAGTAGCCATGGTGGACATCATGTTGAGAGACTCCATGACGACATCACGTTGAGAGACTCCGTGATGGACACTTGTGCGCATATTTCTTTCCACACATGGGAGTAGCCATGGTGGATGTCATGTTGAGAGACTTGTTGATGTGATTTTCGTGACCGCACCAACACAGAATAAAGTTGCCAACGACGACTCTATCCTCTCTTGAACAAAATCTCCTGCATGCTAAGATTGCTAGAAAGATCATGCATTCAACTCCAAGGTTCCTTCATGCAGTGGATAGTCTCAGTTGGCTCGATGTGATTTTGCTGATATTTCAAGGGGACTTACACAATTGTTCGGCAGCAGGCAGCAGACAGCAGATTAAGGGCTTTCATGCAGTTTGAATGATTTATCGGGTAAGTGCAAATTTCCTAATACTAACCAGAAATGTAATAAATTTAAAATGGTTGTAGGGATGAGAAGGTTCTAATCTACTCTAAGGCGTGGGACATGGCGATCAATTCTCGCAGACTTCAATCGAGCTTTGCTTTGCCTTGCTTCAGACAGCTTCCACAAAACCAGTGCAATCTTTAGAGGAGTAATCAAAGGTATTCAAATCGCGATCTAGCATGAAGACACCATCACAACGATGCATGCCAACATATAAATCATAATCGAAGTTAAGTTTCACGATGTTCCAGTTGACCACGCAAGGCGAACCCACAGTCAACGAGCCCGCTAGTGGTATGGATAAGCGAAGTTTTGCTCAAATCGAGCACCACATTCCACAATTACCAAGTACTTGCATGAAATGAGATCTACTTTACTTTAAGCTACTTCAAGATTCTACGTAAATTGGAAGGACGAAGAAGCCTCGCTAGCTACTCATAACAAAGAAGAGATCACCATCAATGAAAACTCTTTTATTATGAAAGTGTTCACAACAACTTTTTACAAAGTATTCAAAGGGAAGACTTTCCTTCCTTTTCAGTCTAAGCTAAACTATCAAACTATGCTACCTTCTATTCTATCAATCTCTCTCTATTCTTCTCTGCTATTCTAATTCCTAATGATACAAATGTGGGGGAATGCCCCTTTTATAGCTGGCCAAGTCCAGCGGACGGCTCAGATTCAATTACAATGAAGGGCTCAGATTGAGCCACATAAACCCTAACCCTAAAAACCGCCACCAAGAAGAGTGGAGTAATAAATGAGCAATGAATGGCCACCATCTTCTCAAAGATTCTTGTCTGGAAACGCGTTCACACTATTCTTCTCCGACTGCAAACGACCTGAGTTTGGTCAACACTACTTCAACTCCTTGAATGGATATGGCAAGCACGTTCTCAATCTGACTTCAAGGCGGCAACTTCTTTCTCGTGCTTGATGATGATTCTCTTCTCAACTGACATTCTCTAACTCTGAACTGCATGAGGATAATTATTTCTCCACCCCTGATCCTGAAGGGTCTTCTTATCTTGGACTCAAGTATTTTTTCCTCGCCATCTACCTCTCTGAATTGAGTGCATATTAGGTTATTCCAACACTTAGCCATTTCTTGCAACTTTTCTTCTTTCATGTTTTGGGTGCAACCGAGATCTCATGGAGGAGCTCAAAACACATAACTTTATCTCCTTTCAAGGTTGTAATATCATCTTGGTCCATTGCTTCAAGTCATCGCGCTCTGGCATCGACGTTCACCCTGCAAAACAAGCAAGGAGAAGAGCATCAGAACACTTCATAATATAAATTCACTTCACTGACCTGATTTTCATGCTTTGACTCCCAAGGTCTGAGTGATCTCTGGATCTGATGGGCTTTATCACTTTTCCTCTAACAAACTTCATCCTCAAAGTCTTCATGCCTTAGCCAAATTTCCAACCCATCTTGTATTTTGCTTCCTTGCGAGCGTATTTCACCTCTTGTCCTATGGCTCATATTGTCCTTGATGTTCTTGTACTCAATGCCTTAGGCGTTTTCTTAAACTTCCTCCCCCCTAGGCATATTTGGAGGTGAGAGTCTCCACATTCCACCTTCCTTAAGATAGGCGCATTTAGCCCTCTAGGTTTTCATTTTGTCCAAGTCTTAGAAGACTTTTGATATCACTTTTATATTCTAGGTGCATAAGATCCATTGAGGTTTGATTTTCTATACTTAGAACAATTTCAAGTAGCTTCTTGTTTGAGGGCGCATCTCAAGCCTTGAGCTTTCATTTTGAATGACTTAGTCAAATGTCCAAACTCACCCATATTGTTAAGGCGCATTTAGGTAGTTGGGCTTTCACTTTACTTGCCTTAGAAACATTTCCTTACTTCATTCTTCAAGGGGGGCGCATTTGAAGTGTTGAGCTTTCAATCTCAAGTACTTATTAACTTTTCTAACTCCTCCATGTCATGCTAGGTGCATTTACCTCTTCAATCCTCTAGTTTTATTACCTTAGAAGAATTTTCAAGTTCCACTCAAGCTTGGGCGCATTTACCATGGCCTAATTCAAGTTTCCACACTTAGAAAAAATTTCAAACTTCTTCTTCAACTCTTAGGCGCATATGACCCCCTCTACTTCCAATTTTTTACACTTAGAAAAATTTCCACATGCCTCTCTTTACCTTGGGTGCATTTTGACCCTAGAACTTCCAATCTTCATAACTTAGAAAAAATTTGAAGCCTCTCTTCTAGCTAGGCACATATGGCCTCTTCTACTTTCATTTTTAGTGCCCTGGAAGGTTTCCTCATTCCTTGTCATGCTAGGCGCATTCAGCCCTTCAAGCTTCTAGCTTCCCACACTTAGAAAATTTTCAGACTTCTTCTTCCAATCAATGGCGCATTTAGGACCCAAAGCTTCCAATTTACAACACTTAGAAACTTTTAAGCCTCTTCTTCCTTTCAAGGCGCATTTGGGGTAGGGAGCTTCAAATTTAAATGCCTTAGAAACTTTTCAAGTATCCTCTCCTCTAGCTAGGCGCATATGGAGTATCAAGCTTCAAATTCACAACACTTAGAATATTTTCAAGTCTCCCCTTCTCAAGGCGCATTTGGAGGCCTGAGCCTCAAGTTTACCAGACTTAGTCACATTTCCAACCTCCTTTAAGTTAAGGCGCATTTTAGAGGGTGTACTTCAAGTTTTACACACTTAGAGAAATTTCCAACTCCTATCTTTGCCTAGGGCGCATATGAGGGGTTGAGCTTCAAGTTTGAAGTACTTACAAAAATTTCCATGCCATCTCCTCCCAAGGGCGCATTCTAGGGTCCCTGCTTCAAGTTTCCATAACTTAGAAAATTTTCTATCAATCTTCAGCTTGCAAGGGCGCATATGGAGTAGGGAGCTTCAAATTTGCCACACTTAGTAAAATTTCAACTCTATCTCCCATCCTAGGCCCATTCAAGGGAATGTGCTTCAAGTTTGAAAGACTTAACTAAAATTTTCCATCAATCTTCAGCACTAAAAATAGTAAGTGCTTAATTTTCGAACCTCTACAACTCCGTTTGATCTAAAATTTGCGCCATGGGGTCCTCATCGCTTGTTTGACTTGTTCATACTGGTGCCTCGCACTGACTTGCTATTTATAGCCCTGTTTCAGAAATGACTTACTATAAATAGTAAGTGCTCAGATCACCTTCAAATTTTACCAGCGGGTTCCTTGAAAGATGCTAATCACGATGGGATACACCGGTTTTCGGAGATTCTGGTGTTTGACCCCTCATTTTGGGTCCCGAAGCTAGAAACCCTAATTGTCTTGCATGTGCTTCAGACGACCTTCGTTTGACTTCGTTTTTGTTGCATGTCGCTGCATTTGTGATGTTGCAATGCTGGGCAGCTACTAGAGTGAACCTGCTAAAAATAGTAAGTGGTTGAAAAAGTGACCAATCAGCTGCCGGATGAGTTTGCAAGTCACACTGCCCGAGAGATCTCAAAAAACCTAGAAAAACCCAAAAAAAATGATCAACATGCGAGCACTAGCTAAAAATAGCAAGTCTCGGAAAAATGATCAACTTTGCTCGCATATTACCTCGTTGCGAAGCTCTCGGAAAACCCAGAAAGAATATGCTGACATGCGTTGAGAAATCCTACATGCAAACCCTAAAAATAGCCTTTGAAGCCCGAATCATTGAAAGTCATCATCTCGTTTTGCATGCAATATCACTGCGAAGGTCTCGAAAAACCCACAAAGAATCTCCAGACATGCATCTGAAAGTCCAACACGCAAATCCTGAAAGTGGCCCTCAAAGGCAGGATTGCTAAAAATAGTAAGTTGTTTGTTTCAGCTCAAAATTTGCACGCAGATAGCTCAAGGTGTTCAAAATGCAGTGTACCGGTCAGAATTTCAACTATGCTAAGAAAATGCCCCAAATCAAGTACTTACCAAAAATAGTAAGTTGTCGGAACTTGGTGAAAATTCAGTGGAAACTTGTTTGTAGCCCTCCTGACAATAATATTAGTCTCAGATTTCAATAGCCAAACTTGATTTGACGTCAAACTGACGTGACAAATGCAAACCCTAATTCCACAGACTTGGCCAAAACTTCAATTGACACTCAAAGACGAGCAAATCCCCGGAAAGGCAGATAGCAGAAACAGAGAAACAGAGAGAAAAACAAAGCCAAAAGACCCGAACGGAGCAAAAAATTAGGGGGTCCCCATTCAAATGGGGTGATGTGTGAAAGGTCACAACAAGACTCCATGACAACATCACATTGAGAGACTCTGTGATGGATTCTTGTAAATCTCTAAGACTGAGATGTGATTTTCCATAGTTGGGTGTAGCCATTGTGGACATCATGTCGAGAGACTCCATGACAAGGATTACAAGAAAATACCTCCCTAGCTAAGAGGGAGTGTTAGTGTTTGTAGCTTAGGGAGATATTTTTCTCCTAAGTAAAAATAATTATCCAAGGGATTACAGAAAATACCTCCCTAGCTAAGAGGGAGTGTTAGTGTTTGTAGCTTAGGGAGATATTTTTCTCCTAAGTAAAAATAATTATCAAGGCAGGTCGGCCTTGTTAATTAATGATATTTTATATTTGTTATTTAAATCAAAAAAGGCCGACCTAGATGAAAGGTTGCCTAGTTTGATATATATACAAGGTGGTGTTCTTCCATTCAGATCATCAAGTTCAATTCATTCCAGATCGTCATTCTTCAGCAGTTCGCCTTCCCTTGCAACAGATCCATTCTCAAAGAAAAGTGTTACCATTCATGGAGGAGTGTCTCCATTCATTGTATATACTCAGTCTTGTGCAAGGCCTGATTGTAAGCAGTATTCTGCAATTTTATATGACATACATGAGAGATTATTTGCTGGGTTTTTTCTCCCTCGAGTAGGAGGGTTCTCCCAGGGTAAACTGCTGTGTTTATTGTTCATGTGTTGTGATTTCTGCTTATTGCATTTCTGATCCTAAAACTAACAGAAAGAGGGTTCGAATTTTTTGTGAAAGGCTTGAAAGGGTCATAAATTCATAATATTTTCTAGTGCAGCTTCTATGTTCAACATTAAGCCAATGCTGAAGTGTTAAGGGTCACTAAATCACCATGAGGTGTCATACCACACTCAAACTCCAAATGAAGAGACAGCAATATTAATATTTGGGAGCTTATATCTTCAAAAACTGTCAACGCCACCTCATCTAAAGTCAATGCAGTCTTTGGAGGGTCAAATAAAGATGGTGCAGCAGTTGCGTAGAGAGTGCTACTTGTTATGAGGCTGCCATACCATATACAAGGCTGACGTACTGTGTAAGGAAGGGGCTGTACATTGGGAAGCCGTCCAGCTTGGAAGGAGTTTGGAGTCTTTTAATAAGTTGCTATTTGGTCCGCCACAGAGGTCAGAAATAATATTTAATTATGTATTTATATTTATTACGTGGTATCAATGGTATGCAATGTTTCATATTTTGTAAGAGAAACTGTTATCAGAAACAAATTGGGGAACAATCTATACAGTGAAAACTCAATCAAAGCAATATCAATTTATACTTGCAAATCCATTGCCTGCAAACTGTTTGACGAAATGTCTGCAAGTTAAAAATCAGAAATATTGCAAGTTATGGAACAAATTTCTTGGCAGGGTTATTACAGTTATTATTGACATTACCAAAGGCCATGGTCCTCCACAAACTTCTAGCAATATGGAGGAAATTAAAAATATAATGAGAGGTTTTTCCAATGAGCTTGTGACTGTGAAAAGGCAAACTGTCCAAAGTAATCAGAGGCCATTACAACAATAATAACCAAGGTTATCTGTCAAATAAGTATCACTATCAACAACCTCCACAAAAACCACAAGTGTCTGCTTTGCCAATTCAAGTTTCTCCTCTTGTACAAAGAATCGATGGAATCCCTACATACTCAAACCAAAATAATGCTTCCATGACCATTGTTCCTGTGCAATTTAACATTGCAAAGTAACATAAATTTTGGTGTTTGGCATGTAGCCTTGTACATGTCTCTAATAGTTAGCTTGTTACTTGCAGATGCAAACTTCCACCAGCTCCTAGTCGCAAAAAGAATAATGAGTCTGTATACAGAATTGGGCCACAGATCTGGGGGCAACTGGGAGAACCTCTGGCAAGCCTTGAGGTTCAAATCCATCAGAAAGTTCAAGGTAAAGAAGCTCCCCTATGATGCCGCCATTGAGATTCCCACAAGCTGCCAAGCATTAAGAAAATAAAGCACCCCACTCAAACCAAGTGAGATGAATTGTAGAAATATCTCAAAATAAGGCCATCAAGCCCTTATTTGTTGATTTTTTAATTGTTCTCCCTCAATTCTCTTATTCTTTAATTCAATTTTTTTACTCCATGCCCAATGGATAAGGCCAAGATTATTTATTCTTCCTAGTACAAATTCCCATCAGTCACCAGAGAGGTAGCATCTAAAACACTTCATTGCAAGTTGTAGCCCTTTCTGGCCAAATCCAAAGGTTTACCTTGAAGTTCACATCAGCAGATTCTTCCTTGTGCAGGAATTGCTGAAGCCTTCAAATACTGCCCACTGTGTATCACCTCCTTGCAATGGCTCACAAGCTCTCTAAAGATGTTGTAGCTTGTGCTTAGTAAATAAAGTGGAGTGGACTCCCAATGATGTGGCACCCTTGTAGGATTTTGACAAAGAATGTAGTTTGACACACTCCTACGGTTGCCCCACTATCGATTGTCACCTGATAGAACAATGCAAAAATGAATAGGTCTTCCTAAATGTTCTTCACAGCCCAATATAAAAGATGTTGTGGGGCCAACCCCTTAGAAGGAAAAGATAAATGAGAGAGACACAAAGTGCACCCACATGAAATCAAAAAGACCTTGAGGTCTATCACTTCTCAATTCATGCCCTCCGCCAATCTACCCCCATGACAATGCAATTCAACATTGAAGTACTTCAAGGGAGATTCTGACCACTATACCACCACAAATGACTCAACACCACATGGTCTTTCCCTTGCAGCTCCTTAAGGAATCCAAGATCTTTCAAATAGCCTTTTGAGATGTTACATCCCCTCTAACTTGAACATGTTTATGACAATGGAATTATGGTCGTTATGTTAGTTGCAAGTATCTGCTTTCATGTGAATGTGAAATTGAGGATAAAATAATTGTTTTATTT
Source organism: Sequoia sempervirens (assembly GCA_007258455.2). Classification (NCBI taxonomy): domain Eukaryota; kingdom Viridiplantae; phylum Streptophyta; class Pinopsida; order Cupressales; family Cupressaceae; genus Sequoia; species Sequoia sempervirens. The sequence continues at coordinate 70,761 of VDFB02252973.1, forward strand.
GTCATAACTGCAGATGTAAACGATATTTTCTTATATATGCGAGTGATTTTCTTATTCATGTGAAAAAAAATGTGTTCATGAGATTATGTTTAAATATATATATATATATAAACATTGAGAACGATCTAACCATAATTCTTGTCAATGGATGCAGGATTGCCGATGCCACAAGGGAAAAGGAAATATCATCAGGGAGAGGATGTGGTTAACAAAGGATCAATTTTATCATCAAACCTCGAGTCAGTGTAAGACAATGTATCGAAGTCATACCTTGGCCATAAGTAATTTAATTTAATTATTGAGAAACAAGTTAATTCAAATTATTTAATAATAATCTCCTTTTTGAAGTTGAGCAAACCAATCCTTGAATTATATCTTGGAAAAATTGCAATGGTTATAAAATATTAAATCAACAAAAATAATTATAATCCTTATGCCATCGAATTAAATATAAAACATAAGTAAGTCTTAAGTTAAAAATTAATGGAAATAAAATTCGAGCCGTCGGTGGTTTTGAAGCTCAAGTTTTTCCCAACATTTTTCTATCGTGCCTCTGGAAGAAACGGCCAAGACGGAAGCCATGCAGTTATAGGGCTCTTGTGGTCTTGGAACAGACGTTTCTTGGAGCTTCCGCATTAAAATGAAGGTCTCTCTTTTTCATTTTCTTCTTGCTGTCACTTCGACTATTCTGGCTCGTCTTCTCTGCATTCACCATCGGCTTTCATTGTGTATCTTAGTCGTTCTTCCTGAGACGTTTATCTTTTGGTTTTAGCTTCATAATTGATACGCACATTCCTAGTCGAGCTTTCCCATTGTTCTCTCTTTGTACTTCCTATCCTTAGGACGAATTCTGGTGGCGGCAACCTTGGCATTCATTGTCGAGCATAGGTGAAAGTCGGGTTTGGAGTCTGAGTCTTCTGCACCATTTGCTTGGAGATACCTGAGCGGGCTTCATCAACTTTTTAAGGATCATTTTCAGGCACGTAATATGATTTACCAATTTGTGTAACCAGTGCCTATAAAATGGAATTGTTTAGTAAATTAACATGTTTAGTATGTAATTCGACGGTATTCTTATCTAGCTGGAAGTTAAAAGAATTTGTATCTCTAAAGGATTTTAATTAATCAAAATGAATAATGAATCGTGTTACTTCAAATCTCTCTGCATCGTTTGAGCTAGCCCGACCTGTTTTTACCTTGTGAAGGGGAACGAGTTAATTGTTTTTGCTCATTAGAGAATACATTGAAATTGGTCCATTGCTCTTCCCTTGAACCGGATTGAGGAAAAGATCTCTCCCTTCTTCAGTCCTAAACCTGTATACCTGATTGGTTTAGGGATCGAAATTTATTTCTTGTTAATAATTCTTGAACTTGAATGCTAAATCAAACCTTCTATTTAAATGCTCTGAGTTTATCTAGTCATGTTTAAGGTCGACATTTCCCCTGCACTCTGCTTCACAGTCTCTATATGTAAATGGGCAACTTCTTCTCAGCCGTGTTCTTTTCATTGTTAAAGGTCTAAAGGTATCTCTTCCTCAATAAATATCATTTTGTTCCTCTATCCTCGATTGAAAAAGCAGTTTGCTTCCAATGATGAGATATGATTAAGAATCTAGTCACTCTTAAAGGTTAAAAGAAATAACATAACCATAAATAAGAAAATATTTTCAAACCAAGATATGGTAATATAAAACATTGAGCCAAGAAGTTTCATATCAAGCAAGGTTGAGAGTGCTGACGGCACAGGAGTGCCAGTAACGATAAAAATCCTTGGCCAAGGTATGATGCCAGTTAGGCATTGGTCAGCTATCATGAACCAGATATACTTCTGGTCAAAATGATCCTTTTGGTTAGGAGGTACCTACAGAGGAGGGATCGACCAGCGGTATAGGTTTCATGACACCAAGCTCAAAGACATGATGATAAATTGTGATCCTTGTTGATTACCCTCGTGAAGGGACAGGTTTCTTCAGTAGAAGAAACACGGGAAGCCAGTAGGTCTTCGGATGGGCGGTAAAGCCCTTGATGATATTTCCTTTTCCCATGATGACAGAGAATCAAGCTCAAGTATTTCAACTTCTTAACTATATCTTCTTGAAACCTTTCTCTCTCTTTAAATTTCTGAAATGTTTACTTAGCATGTAAATTGTTTAGCTGTAATTAATGTTCTTGTATTTTGGAAGCAAAGAAAAGTTAGTTAAAGTTCATTTATATTTTCAGTTAAATAGAAATCAGTTAGTTGTTTCTTTTCAGCTGAAACTGTAAATTTAAAAGTTAGTTGAGAAATTGAATCTTATGTATTTCTTTAAAATTGTATTTCTTTTTCATTCAAATTGCAAAAGAAACCCTAGCATGAAAACAAGTTAGTTGCATTTCAGCTGAAAACTGCTAGTTAGATTCCTTTCTTTAACTGTATCAGATAGAGTATTACATGAGAACAATGATTCCCCTTGGCACCCTATTTGCCATCCATCTCAAATTATATCATGCACTAGCAGCCAAGCAAGATAAGGCACTCTACTACCTAAATCATTACAATTTATGGAGGCTGGCTTGAATTCCAAGTTTTCAAAGAAGGTTTGAACAAAAGAAGACCGGATAATGGATATCAATCAAACACCTTCACAAATTATCTAGCAAGCCTAGTGCCCTGCTCAACACATTTCTTTTGTGACTAAGTTATGCAGCTCGGATTAATGCATGTGGCACAATTTTGCTGCTTCTTTCAATTGTGCATGCAAGCTCATGCTCCCTTGTAAATATCTTTGATATTTGGAATTTTCTAGCTCCTTTAGAGCTCTAGTTGTGTCCTCATATGTTTGCTACTTCATAGGGTCTCCCCCCAACCCTTATCTATCTACAATTGTACTAGATAGGGGGTTATTCTTTTCCAATTGATCCATGTCTATATTTTTTTTCCAACCATCGCACTTTTTCATTTTTGCTTCATGTCTAGGGCCCCTTTTGCCCTAGTCCTTTGCTATAGTTCTTGATTCACATTTCAGTCCCTTTGACCTTTCTTGGTCATTTGTGGACATTAATATAGTTTCTTTCTTTCTTTGTTTCTAGTAAAAGTCTAGATTAGCATTTTTGTTCCTTTTGCATTTTGTATACTTTCTTGCCTTCAAGGATCTATGTAATCATGTTTGTTGAAACAATTAATGAAAGATCTCCTGATCATATTCTACTCTTGCTCTGGAATTGCTGGTGGATCAACACACCAAGACACACCTTTTTATAGACCAATGCACCAACAATGGACAACCCTCATTTTAGGATAATTAATCCATTTTCTTTTGCAGTATTAATTTCTCACCACTTATGCACAAATGAGGTGAGCTTTCATTATATCATTCGTAAAATAGAATAAACATTTGGTACATCACCTTTATTGTAGAGAACAATGGTCAACTAGCTTGGCATATCACCTTGTTTTCTATTATGCTCTAGGATAGTTTTTAACTTTTCTCCCCGGCAAGCCAGTGGTATTAATAGTGTGTTGGCATTTCAATTCGCACCTCTGGAATGCGTATTTGAAACAGACAACTATGCACAGTAAAAATGCTCTTCAAATTAGGAGGGGAAGCTCTCTCTTGCTGATAGTGTTGAAATAAAGTAAACAAAGAACTAAGTTGCCTATCTTTTTTATCAGCTAGAGCACAAGGTTTATTAAACACAAACGCCACAGCTGAGATTTTCTGATTTAAGAACTTCAACTACGACTAACTTAAGCTAAAGACATTTCTAACTTCTCAAGTAATACGCAGAGCAAGAGAAACTAGAAATGAACAAGGTTGATTCTCTGTCAAAGTGCTTCAATAAACTCTTTCTCAACAAACATCTACACACTTCAATGTAAGCTGAAATTAAGATCATAAAAGCAATACACAAATAACGGAAATCTAAGATGTTATATCAAGGCAAAGGAGGCTCATGATTTTATTACTCAAACTTCTGGAACAAAACTTACTTCTAACATGCCTGGAACAAGAAATTGCAACTAAAGAGGCTTGCAATCTTGTTCTTACACAACAGGAACAGCAATTACAACTCCTTGTTGGCTAAAAGAGACTCAACAATTCGCTATCATAAAACAATTGAACAACACTTGAATAACAAATAGAAGGCACAATAGGCTCAGCGTTTTGTTATCACTAGCATGGTTCCAACACAAAGTGAACTGACACTGAATAACAGCTTGCTGGCTAAAAGAGACTCAGCAATTTGCTATTACAATAACAGTTAAAGAAAACTAATGAGCAAAGGCTCTTATTTACAAAGGAGTAGGGAACCCTAAAATCTCCTTGCTTTTACAATCTAGGGCTTGCTCAGCAAGCAAGCTTTATTTCTAAATCTAGAAAGAAGATAACATCTAACACCTAAGAAAGCAGAAAAAGCGGGAAACGCCAACTATTACATTTATCTTCTTTCTCTTCTCAAAGAATGGATAAGAATTCGTTCCAAGAATAGAAAGAAAGTGGGAAGAAAGCTGCTTTAAAGCTTGATCATATCCGCTAGAAAGTTAGAAATTGTGTCCCGGTTCGGTGCATCTATGCCATCAATAGCAAAACACCGCTTTTTCTAAAATATCTTCACCATCTGCAACTGACCTAAGGAAATCTTCAACCTCATTGGCTGCCTTTTCAAACTTTGCTGACATCGTGGAAGTGTGACTTGGCAAAGTCTTATGTTTTTCTTTCATTCACTTCAGTACAATCTTCTTGTTGTATTTTTCCTTATACATCTCCCATATCCTTTCACATTCACCCTTTGAGTTAGTGACACTTTCAGGCCAAGGGGGAGTGGAAAAGCATTTCTCGATCACATCAAGTTTCAAACTGCAAATCAATCTGCCATCAACTAACTGGATCTCCCTTGTAGCCGGATTGTAATGCTTGATTCAAGCGATTACGAACTCAAGACTTTGAACTGAAATAGGAATAGACGCTGTTGCGAGGAGTCCAAAGTGTCCCAAGTTTCTGATTGAAGTGTTGCCTGCGCTCTCCAAAGCGTGTAGATCAAACACTGGCTTGATGTGATGCAAGTCTATCTCAGCTATTTTGATGGAATCATGATAGAGAGTTGATTCAACCTTGAAAACATTGGGAGTATACTCCATTTCGAAAACCTTGAAGAATGACTGTAAACTCGCCTATGTTCAGACAAGTTTTAAGCAATTTACTATTTTTAGAATGCTGATTTTTCTTCCTCCAACGGACGAATTTTTGAAATTTTTTCTGAGATATGGGTTTTGCTCAGAATTTCGTTGCAAGACAACCTAGATCGTCCATTTTCAAAAATTTTGATTTTATACTGAAAAAGCATCAAACCCTAATTTCTTCAATTTTTCACGAAAAAACTGGCACCTGGTTTTTGTTCAGAATACAATTAGAAATGGACCCAGTTGATTAGATTTGAAAAACACTGATGGCTGATCGAAAAAGCAGCCAACCCTAAAATTTGAAATTTGCTTGAAAAAAGTTGTGATATGGGTTCTCTTCAAAAGACTGATTTGAGAGGACCTCGATGATTGAATATTGAATGCACTGAAGATTTCACTGACATGCAAATAAAAAGCGGCTGCTGCAACTTGATGAAGTTCTTGAAAATTTTCTTCAGAAGAATGAGATGAAAAGACCCAGATGGCTGAAAATTTGAAAATCTTGGCCTTCTTCTTGAAAAATTTAATCTTCTGGATGAAAAAGCTTGAAAAAAACAAGGCCTTATGCTTGCTGATCTGAAAAATTTGATGAATAACCAGCAAACTTGAATTCTTGGATCATAAAAAAAATCTTCAAACTTGCTGCTCCAACTTTCTCCTTTGAATGCTACCTGCAAAAATAATGAAAATTACATTGAAGAGAGGTGTTAAATAGACTTAGGGTTTGAATTAGGTTTGAATTAGGTTTGCTTTCTTTTGCTTTCATCCTCAAAAACCCTAAAAATCTCTGTTCATTGAACTTGGACGTCCTCATCCTCTTGCAATTTCGAAATTTCTTGAAAATTTTGCAAATTTCACTAAGGCATTAGAAGTTGGGCGCCCTTCTTGGATAGGGGCGCCCACTTCAAGCAGTGTTAGTCATTTTTTTGATATTTTCAACTTTTCACAACTTTGACCCCCTACTTTGACCTCGATTTCCGGCTTGCAAACTAATCTGATGAGCGAGTTGAATGATTCATCGCGGAGCCTAACCCGTTCTGAGAAGATTGTTCTGGAGGCGTCTCTAGCTAAAAACTTCATTTCGACATTCGAATTCATGGGAGCCTATTTCCTCCAGGGGCGCCCATTTTGTCCAGAGTTAGCCATTTTTTATGATTTTCAATTTCTTCATTAACTCCTCTTCTACAGATGATCTTGTCGAATCTAGTGATCTGGGCATCGGATTGACTGATGATAATGCTCGTTGCGAAGCTGGGGAGATATTAAGAGGGGTTTTAGGAGAGACTTCATCAAACAGTTGAGTTTGGGCCTTCAAAAAGCTTGGGCGCCCCTGGCAAGCTGGGGCGCCCAAACTCACCAGAGTTAGATTATTTTTCACTTTCTCATGTTTGCTTTTGAATCTCAATTCTTAGCTCTCATCAGACCCTTTGTTTAGCCTCTCGTATCTGGCGACTGCAAACTCCAATTGACATGTTGAATATCTCGCTGGAGAGCCTGACCAACTCTAAAGAAATCACGTTAGAGCATACATATGCAAATTCATCTGTTTAGGCCCTTGAAAACTTGGGCGCCTCTTCTCTCCTAGGGCGCCCAAAACCTCCAGACTTAGCCATTTTTCATCTGATTTTCATCTTCAAGTTCAAACCTCCATTTTGTATGTTCCACTTTGATCTGAATCTGCTGGAGATTGGACAGTCAGATGCTTTGACGGAGACAGGCGTTGCGGAGCTGGCTGAATACTGAAAAGATTGAACATATTCTCAAACCCTAACTGTTGAGTTAGGTGCTCCAAAAAACTGGGTGCCCTTCTTCACCAAGGGCGCCCAAAGTTCCCAAACTTAGTCAAATTTTGATAATTTTCATGTTTTTCATTCTGACTTCTGTTTGGCTCCTCCCTGTTCGGCCTCGAATCCTAGATGACTGGATAATTTGATGACTGCACCGTTGGATTCGTTGCGGAGCTGGCAGAGAACTGAGCAACTTTGATTGGAGGCTCAAACCCTAATTTCAACATTTGATGCCCTAAAAAGATGGGCGTCTATTCTCTCCTGGGGCGCCCATGACAAGCAGAGTTAGAAAATTTTCACAGTCTTTCACTTTCTTCTCCGTTCTTCGTGCTTGCTCACCAACTCGCCTTCTGTTGAACGTCTGAGTATTGAATCTAGCGCTTGGCAACTGACTGACCTCCATTGATTACCTCGGAGCTCCTTATATGCTTCTGAAAAAGCAAAATAGACCCACTAGGGAAAAACTGATTATTTTGAGATTTTGACTGCACCAGCCTAGTATGGACGTATTTTGAGCCAATCAAAATCAGTTTGGACTCTAACGGACCAACTTCTATTTTTAGAAAGTTTTGTCAGTGTCCATTTCAAAAGAAACCCAGAAAAAATTATTTTTAGAAAATTTCTAAAAATAGCAATTTTCCTAAAAAGTAGGGATAAAAAACTGAGATCTGGGTTTTGTAGATTAGGTCGCTCTTAGCAGACCCAGATCGTCAGATTTTGAAAAAAAATTGTTTTAACCCCTCATGCAAGACATGCACACCCAAATTTTGATCTTTTTGACTGATCTAATAAGACTTTTACTCATTTCTTCAAAATGTCTAAGTGTAACAAAAAATTTAATTTTGGGGTACAACATAGTGCATTGAGATAGGAAAGCAGACCAACTCTGGTGGTTGCTCAAGCCTAGGACAGTTGTGCTTGAACTTCCCATCTCTGAATTTGGACTGACGAATGCAACCAGAAGTTCAATCCAATTGACACTATCCAACAATTTTTTCTGTTGATCCACAATTTTGCTGATTTTGTCAACCTAATCATTTATTGCATGTAATTTTTTTGTTTGTTTCTTAACACTATGAAGATACATGGAAACTAATTGGCTGAATCTATTGTTCACTTCTTGGTTCTCTTTTCATTGTTGTCGTTGTTTTTCTTATTGTGCGGAGGGCTTTATTCTTTGCGTCTTTCTAATGTACACATTTGATCCTCCTTTAGAATCGTTACCCCTAGATTTTTATGAGGCCTTGCTTCTATTTATAAAGTTTCTTATGTGCCTAGTTGGCCTTCCTAAGGATCCCACAGGACAAAGATTGAGCCACCATTGAGTGATCTTTCCTTGATTTGACTGCATTAGATTGTGAAGACACCCACGAATCTCAGAATTCCTAAGGATCTCACAAGACAAAGATTGAGCCACCATTGAGTGGTCTTTCCTTGATTTGACTACATTAGATTGTGAAGACACACACAAATCTCGGAAATTGAATTGGAGTGTGAAAAGCCACCAAGATGGCTTTGTGCAAAGGAAGGTGTACTAGGTATTGATGAGTTCAAGTGATGTGAGGAGATATGAAAGCAGCTGAAAGTTGGGGGGATTTTTATGATGCTACCAAATTTACAACACATTGCTTCCTTCCTTGACTTGCTCCAATTCTATGTTGTGTGAGATATCCTTGTGCTTGTAGGTATTGCAATTAATGCTTTGCCTAACTCTCCTTCTTAATATTTTAATGTAGTATGATATTACAATCTTTCCAAGACTTGTCCATTCAATTTTTTGGATTGTGCTATTAAATTAGACTTTGGGGATTAAGAAGGGGAATTAATATTTTAATGTAGTATGATATTACAATCTTTCCAAGACTTGTCCATTCAATTTTTTGGATTGTGCTGTTAGATTAGACTTTGGGGAATTAAATTAGACTTGTCCATTCAATTTTTTGGATTGTGCTATTAAATTAGGCTTGTCATGTGTAAAGCCTTCACTACCTAGTTATGGTGTTTGAGCTAGGTGTCAATGGTAGAAGTGGTGTTGATGATAGGTGGCAATAGGGGTTGATTTAAGACATAAGAAGTATACCTTAGGAGATCACATTAAAGTACAATCTAAGTTGGATTCAATGTGTTGCAGGGGATACGCAAGGTGGTTGTGAAAAAGGGGTTCAAGATTCATGAGAGGGACCAAAATGTAGGAATTAAGAGGGGACTATATGGGACACTTTTAAGCTTTGCCTTTACTTGACTTTCAATAGGTGACTTGTTTCACCTTATTAGGTCAACAAGTAAGTTTTGAGACTATAGCTCTTTTCTTCAGATCCAAACTCTCCTTCATAATGACAAGTACCATGTGCATCACAAGACTGAAATAAGTTTCATGGGCACTCATAAGAGTTATGCACCTTGATAGGCTTCAACAATCTTCTTCTTTCTAGCATGTAGTCTATAAATCAGCATACCATTTCCTCTAGCGATTTGTTATTTTACATGTATTGTTTGTCATGTATTTATTTTCTACTGATAACTTGTGTGTTATTAAAAATGAACTCTTCTTCAACTTCACAATAACCGCTTCCCTAATTCTACAAGGAACACTTTTAATTTTATAAATGTCACAAAAACAAAATGTAGTACATGCAAAGTTGTTTTTAAGCTAGAAGAAAAACAAAAAAGAAATCCAAATGTAAAAAAAATGTCTTTTGTTTTATTTACCATAGGAATGAAACATTTGTTTTCTAGGAGAGAGAAACACATTGGCCTACTCTCTCTCTATAACGTTAGTAAGAACTCATGTACTTTTTTTACTTTGTTAATGTCGTTTGAATACCCTTGAGGCATTGGCATAATCATTTTGTATTAGGAATCTGCAATGTACAATCGGCTATGAATATACTTCGTCATAGGAGATATTAATATTTTGCAAGAAAACAGCCATTTATAGACCATGTTTTAGCATATTTAATTGAAAAGTTATTTTTTTCTAGCTCTTTTTCCAAATTAATTGACTCAAGCATCGTTTATATGTTTTTTAGCCTCTTGTTTTTTTGTTTTTTTATGCGTATAATTTATGTCACTAGAATTAAAAATTAGACCATTGAAAACATTTTAGTAAAAGCAGCCTTGTTTGTAATTCAAATTGAGTCCCTTTGTTCTCAAGGATACAAAGAAAGTGGATGAATGAAGCAACTATAAACAGACTGAGAGGTTCACCAGAGGGCAAGAGCAAAAGAAATTCGAACCAAAATGATGATCAGCAATTGAAGTGACAGATTCCGTACGCACATTAGATGTCAAGCAGACCTCAACCTAGATCCACATAACCCACAAGAACAAGAACCAGACTTAAGTCATTTTTTTCTCAACCTTAGCCAAAAGACTAATATTTCAGACTTGCCTTGCTATAAAAAAAAAATGTATAAATTATAGATTATTCACCGGGATATCTGACTCCTTCAATGTTTTCCATTCAAGATCTTCAAGGCAGCACACATGACCAAGTCTCTCAGGGTGAAATTCCAACATGCCTTGGATTTCCTCCCGATTTGGTACCTACATGTACTAGGTTATTAATATATGTTTGCCATAAAGAATCTATCCAACATTATTTAGATAACTCTTCACTTGCTTAGACATTCAAACCTTTATCAATTAATGCATTAATTCCTAATTTTATCACTTAAAAGAACATATTGATCATTCAAATAAAGCAATTTTTTGCTTTCCAACTTACCTCTCCACAGTGAAGAGTAATTGGAAGCCCTTGCTTTCTAGCACATGTTAATGCTGGCAAAAATGTCTGCCTACAATCATATTAACTACCAATTAGTAATCTTTACATACTACAGGTGCAACTAAATACCTGCTGGAATTGCTTCCAACCATGAAAGGAACTTAAATTAACACTTTGCAATGTACCACTCTCCAACGACAGGGTTTCCCGAAAGATCAATACCAACAACACCAATATTTCTCATCTCTAAAGCTAGTTGAACCTGTTGAAAACCAAAAAGGAAAAGTATCCAATGAATGAGTTATTGTTATTGAAAATTGTTCCTCGGAAGACATTGGACAGTGGCCCTTGTAAAGTTCTAGACTTAAAGAAAAATGACACAAAATGTTGCAATTCAAATCATCCAACACATACAGTTTCCATTGCTCCATCTAGACTCTCACGACGGTCAATACTTAGAAGAAGGCGGACAAATATTTGCTGCATTTTAGGACCTTCAGATTTATTGTTTTTCTGCATAACCCCATCAGGACATTGAATACTTCCATCTGAAGGAAGATGTATTGCTTTCACTGTTTCTACTGCCTTGAACCCGGCTAGAACTGCTTCAACATATGAACGTTTACTCATACCTATAGCTTCATTCTTCTGCAGTGACGAAAACCAAAATTAGATTCTACCCATTTATAACTACCAAATGCATTTCATATAGCATTTTCTATCTAAGGTGTAGAAAAAGCAACAAATTGAAAATGTGGAAATAAATTGATTGCCTTTGGTGTTGTCCGTAACTCCAAATAAATCACATTTTCTGCTGCAAAGTCTTCAATGACCTGTTTTAATATTGTGAATAAATTATAAGTCCAGAATATCCAATTTAAATGCTCTAAAACCATAATTGAAAGGACTCCTTAACATACTTCTTTGGTGATTCTACTGATGGTACCATGGTCAGTGGTAAGAACATGGATCAAATCAAATAGCTTGAAGCATTCCTGCAAAGAACGATCATCTGCAACCAGATCCAAGACTCTAGAATCATTTGCAGTGCAATAAAATGGATAGCTAACATAACACTTGACATCTTAGTTAAAGAATATGGCAACTGCAAAAGAAAGCCATACTCATAAATTAGCACTTCTATTTTTTTTCCACTTTTGACAAACACAATTCAAGGAGCCCTTTCCTCATATGAATGGCAGCAAATCTATCTATAGTTTATATAAAACTTAACGAGTGACTCTCCCCGCATATAAGAGAAAAGGATATAACTTTCAAGAATCATTTATAAATGGCAGATAACAGTTCCTAGTCTGAAAAATGAAGGATTTTTTATTCAAGGCAAGACTCTAAAACTATTTTAAAATATACCACATTATTTCAAATTTTGGAAATGTTATAACAATATCTTGTGCCCAGGAAAATATCTAAATGAAACTTACAGTTATTATTTTGGAAATTCTGCTGGGCTAGGTTACAAATCATAGCATCTAAAGCCTTCTACATTCCCACGTAGCGATTAGAATTATAACTGAAAGAGATAAGCAACAACAATTCACCTTTCAAGATTACACCCTCCACCTCAGAAAGCACTAGATCACCTTTCTTGCTCCTTTCCTTTGCAAGTTCCCTGCACAAGAAAGTGGAATATTTTAGCAAGTATAACAATATATCTGTAACTTCTAAAACAAACTGTCATCAAAAGCACCGAGGCTAATTATGATTACATTTTTGAGATTTGATAAACCTTGAATGTGGAACAACTTGTGTGATCAAGACAAACCTAACAGTGATTGTTAGCAGGATTGATGTTACAGTATCACAAAACAGACCTAAAATAAACCATGAATTAGATTTTTGCACTTTAATTCAAAAAACTTGGCCAGTCACAAAAAAGCATATAAAGTTCATTTGACGTGATTTTTGTTTCTTTTTTGGGATTTCTGGTCTTCAACAGTGTTTTACTGAGGTTGCTGATCTGGTGTGAGGTAGCGGGTCTGTTGTGAGGTCACAGGTCAGCATTAACAGCATTTAGGGCTTGTAAGGTTACTGCTCTCCATATCATCATGAAATTGCATGGGACTGTGCTGGGGTAGCTGCATATTACCTTAACTGTCTGGGACCCTAAATTTTTCCATTTCAACTTTTAGGGCTACATATTTATTTGTCGAATCAGGTATGTGCTAGGCTAAGAAGCTTCTATAATTCTGATTTTTAATTTATTTAAAACTATAGCGAAAATTATTTGTTAGTGTCAACTGTCAAGAGGCTTCAAAATTTATTTATTAAATATTTTTAATTAATGACCGCCATAGGCTGTAGTCTGTAATGAACATTTTATTTTTTAATGTAGTTCTAGCCTCCCTCTAGGTTGCTAGGGTATTAAGTTTTTTCTGTTAATTTCCTTTTGCAATACTTTATTTCTATTTTCCTTTAAAATTTATGGCATCCACGACTACAAATAGGAGAACTTGCAAACCTACAGACATGGGAAAGAAGGTAAAGAGAAAGAAATGGTTATTTGCAACTATTGTACTAAGAATATGACAGAAGGAATAAATCATCTAAAATATCACCTTGCATAAACCCATTGCCAAGATGTAAAGACATGTATACAAGCAAGTTTGGAGATTCAAAATGAGGTGAAAGCTCTCATTTCAGCATTTGAGCAGAAAAAAGCAAAGAAAAAGAGGACAGCAAAAGCAATGGAACTCTCAACCTCATTTTTCAATTCTAGGTTTGACACTAAGGAAGATATGGGAGGCTCTTCTTCTTCCATTGGGCCACTAATACAAGGAATAGGTACTGTAGGTAGCCACAATTCCAGATTTTTGGTTCTCTGTAAAACTCTTGGTTCACAACCTTCGTTCAAAGGTACCATGTGGAATAGGGAATTGCATCATGAGGCGAACTTGGCATGTGCCAAATTTTGAGAATGCAACAATATTCCATTTAATATTGCTTTGAGTCCTTGTTAAGAGCAACTGATTAGTGCATTGACCATGGCAGGTAAAGAGTTCAAGGCCCCAAGCCATCACGATTTGAGTGGTCCATTATTGCAAGATAAGGTCCAAAACACCTATAAGCTAGTAGAGGAACAAAAATTTGATTTGGAAAAGGAGAGGCTACAACATTTTATCTGATGGATGGATAGATGGCAAGAATAGGACTCATTTACTTTTTAATGGCTTTAGCAAGACAGTATGTCTTTTTGAAGTCAGTTGATACCTTTAATGAAGTAGAAAATCAAAATGCCAACACCTTATGTAGCTTATTGAATGAGATGGTGATAGAGGTGGGTATGAAAAATGTTATCCAAATAGTGACGGACAATACATTTGAACATGTGGCAGCTAATAGACTTCTAAAGACAAAGCACCCTACACTATTTTTGAGCCCTCGTGCCACCCACTACCTTGGCCTTCTTCTTGAGGCCATAAAAAAACTACGATAAAAATTTAAAAAATATAAAAGAAGATGCAAGGAATGTCACCAAATACATCTACAACCACACATGGATCCTAAATAGCACACAAGTGGCAAGGAGTTCATGCATACAAGAGTCACATGCTTTACCACTAATTTTATCACCGATAAGTTATAACAACCGCATTGCCTAACCTTAAACACATGATTGTAAACAAAAGATAGTTGGAGAGTCCTTATTGTGGAGAGGATCATGAAGACCACCTTTTTTATACATTTACCATACTAAGAATGATATAGGTTCCTTGTTTAGGCCACAGGATGAGTGAAGGATACATAGTATCCCATCTTTCACACATCTTTCCAGACATCAAGCACGGTTCTCTTCAAGGAATCTGCACCCTCTTTATCATTATCACAGCAATTCGAATTTTTTTCTTGAATTATAATAATCAAGGCATTCTTTCTCAATACAACTTGTTAAAATACATAATTGCCTTAATATTTCCTGTATAAAGTATTTTTCATTGATAAATTGATTACTTATCTCTCTTTGTTTCTTTCGATTAGCTTCCACAGGTAGAGCAATATGCTATGCACTTGTCGTCGTAGTCAAGACTTGTGCATGACCATAGAGTAATGGTCAAAGGCAGCATTATTATGCTTGCCCTTTATTTTGGCTGGTCGCCTAAGAGTCATTAGCCTATATTATTTGCCAATACAATTATTTCTTTGGTAATAAGGATGTAACCTATAGCCAAGTATTAGAGGACATCAAGTTCTGAACCCATTCTAATTAGAGGAATGACAGTAATCTTCAAATGGCACTAACCATAAAGGTTGGTTGCAACATGCCAATCTTGATTATGATCATATCTCCTCTTCTTTTTTTTATGTGACCCTTTAACTAATGAAGCATCGCAATCCTCTATAGTTCCTTCAATTTGCATAGATAGATTGGAGCTTTACTTATAGCTCCAGGGAACGGAAAGATTACTTTAAGTTGAAGAAAATGATCGAAAGAAAAGAAAAAGAAAAATACACTTACAGAAGCGTAGAACTGCGGATGGAACCGTTGAGATGAGCATGAAGCTCCAGCTTGGGAACCCCACGCCACCACTCCGCCATTCTCACTCAAATCAACTCCATCTATGTCCTACCCTAAGCTGTTCGCTCACTGTTTACCTACTCATTCAATGGGCCCCTCCCAGTCAGATTTTCCTCTTTCCTTTGGCTCTTGACTTCTAATCTCACGTTTTGGCGTATTGTCTACATGCACATTTGACCGTATTTATTAATTAATTGAAAATTGAAATATAACGTATATTTTAATTTTTAATTAATTAATAAATAGTTCAAATGTACATCCTCATTTTTTTGGTAGATGCTGTGGTAGATGTCACGTTTTGGTGTTTTTGGGGGTACATATAAAGTCTTCAAAACTTAGTTTTTATTGATAGGTAGGTTTGGTGTTTTGATATATTTTCAAAATTATAAATATATACAATAAAGTTTTGATTTTGTTATTATTTTTTTGTGGTTTAAGTATTGTATCATCACATATGTGTTATGGTGAATAGAAATGTTTGGCTTATGACTTTAGGAGTAGGATGAGTAGAGTGTGGAAAATCATGACATTAATCAAAAAGTGGTAGAGGGAGGATGGTGTCATTATCGCACTAATCATTACATTAGGTAGGATTTGTTATGTGATTTCACTCATGTTGCAGTTTAGTGTTAGCTTTTAGAACCCTAATAGCTTGAAAATTTGTTGTATCCAATCACATCTCCCAAAACACAACAAGAGTCTCTAGAGAAGGTCAACTACTTGTCAAGGTTGTGCTAGTTGTCTAAGCCAAGCTACTCTACTTTCTTGGTTTTGGGGTGCCAACAACCTACTTTTGGCACTAATATTAACCTATATTGATCATGGCAACGAAAAGGGTTGAGAGTGGGTGGGGTTCAAATAAATAAAGGAAAATAGATGGTGTGACAAAAAATGGTTCAATTTAACTCTCCTTTCATAGTTCAACCTTGCATCCATGATTATACACAAAGTACAACCAAGTTAGATTCAACCTACTTCCATAGTGTAATTAACATGTCATAATATGTTCAACTAAAACAAACAAAAAATATCATAGACTGTACATTTACAAACACATTGATTAAATATTTTCACCTAAGAACCTCGAGGAGACCTAAAGCACAAACACTTTTGGAGAGGACCTTCTCCAATACAAGATGTTAAGCAATACAAAGTAAAGAAATTGTGTTGCTTAATGAGCCAAAAGATATTTATAAGAGAGATTAGCCCATAGTTATACAACAATTTGAGCACCCAAGATCATATCACCTACAATGAATAAAGCCACAAAAATAACTAAAATATACAAAACAAAAGACAGAGATGAATAGATGTCAAGTAGAGAGGAGAATTTTCCCAATGGTTAATTGAAGATGTTAAAAAATTTAGAGCTTTGAGATGCCTAGTGGGGATGATTGAGTGCACTCCAGCCTTTGTGATCAGAGGGAATTTTTTAATCATTTGGGGTGCACCTGAGAGATCCAAGAAACGAGGATCATTGGATGAGTACATTGAGGGTTGTTTCTATAGATGATTGTGTTGTTATCACAAGATATTACTCATCTACATGTATTGAATTGTTAATATATTTGGTGTGTAGTTGGAAAAAAATATCCATCCTAGAGGGAAGTGAGCACATGTACATGAAAAATAGGAGAAAACTAAGTGAAAAACAAGTATCAATGGGTCCAAAGGACCTCTATTAAAATTTCCCACTCATGAATATGCATGCAAAGTGGAGAAGCGCTATGTCCAATGTGTGTGTGGGTAACAAGGCCTAATAAGGTGATCAATTTGTGACATTTGATGTGAGATTGGTGGAAAGAAGATGGTCTATCAACAGGGCTTGGCACTTGCAAAAAAAATCACTCAAATTTCCAATTCCCCTCTTCAAAGTAATTCACTTCTAGGAAAGTATTGAAAGGTTGTAAGGACTTAGAATTGTTCCCTTTGACCATGATGAATTTAGAGTTGAGAGGGGGAAACATGTTGTATAATCCTTTGTTGAATGTTGTGCTACTAAAAACATGACATTTTGGAAACTTTCAAGGACTCTTACTCATTAGAAGTAGGATTTAAAACTTAATACATTGTACTATGTTATAAATTTATTAGTGCATCACATAAATTATATAATAAATAATAAGTTAACATGTTTTAATTAGATTAAACATGGGAAAAGGCTTGGACCCAATACAAAATAGTCATGAAGGCAAGCAGTACAAGTCTCACCGGGAGTGAGACTAAACATAACGAACTAAAGAAAAAAGAGGGAGAACTAGCAACAATAGAACTCGAATACAAGTTACCCTACAATTTCCATCCTTTGATGGCCTACCATTCTTTGTTCAAAAAATCCAAGTTTTCCTCAAAGGATAGCTCTTTGGGTAACGTGCTCTCTTTTCTAGTATGACTCACAAGGATAGTACTCTGGGTGGTAATTTTTTCTTTATCTTTCTTCTCTCTATTGTAAGAGATGTTAGCAGAGTTAGAGGGAAGAATCTAAGAAGCAATCTCTTTCATTTTTTGCTTGGATCTCCTCTTCTCCAACTCCTTCCTATTGGGAAACTTGGATATTAGTTGCAGTGTTTTTAACAAACTCTTTGCAGAACACAGTAATTTCTAGCAAATTCTTATAAATATTTTTTTGGTTGGTTTTTATAATTCCAACCTCTTTTTCAAGCTTTTTTCGGTCTTCAAGAGTACTAATCACCTTCTTTATGTTCTCCATGTTTGTATCCAACTACTCTCATTTGTCAAAAGTAGTAACAATCCTTTTGACAAAGTACCACACATTGTCCAATATTCTCCTTAGGCCACTCCAAAGATTTTGCTAATGTAAGGGATTCTAATTTCTGAATCTTTTTTTAGTAAAATACCATTGAGAAAGTTGCCACTTCAGAATATCATTCTAAATATTATAAGCCTTGCAAAGGTTATTAAAATTTTCCCCAAAATCGATACACAATTTGAAAGGTTGTGAGTTCTCAAGTAGGTTAAAAGGATTGGAGGTGTCAATGCTTTGAATAAACTAGGTTTTAGAAAACTCTTAAGGAGATGGATTCACAATGGAAGGGGGGGAACACAAGGTACAATCTTGACTTGGCAAGCTCGGAGGGGTAGACTCATCATCAAAAATAGAGATGCAATATCCTTCCAGGAATTCCTTAAAGGAATTCTTTTTAGCTTTGGACGAGGAAGAGGATGGGTCAACCATGGGGTTAGGGTCTATATGGGAGAGATATGACATTGAAGGTAATGCAATATTTAGTTTTTGTTTCTTTTTAGCAGGACCCTCGCCCTTTTGGATCAAAGAGGGATTATAGATCTTGGGACAAATAGGGTGGATCGAGGTAAGGGCCAAATTATAATGATAAAGTTGATAAATAATCCCTTGGTGAAGGGGCATTAATTTACCAATGATCAAAAATATTGAACTGATTCTTCAAAAAGAAAAAAGAAAAAAAAAGAAGTAAATAACTAGAAGGAAAAATTCATTTTGACATTATGATGAAAATGCTTCAACATTGGAGAGAGATAGGTTTGGAACCACTTATAGTGGCCCTCGAGAGTTATGTACCTCATTAACACTTCCACTATCTTCTTATAGACTCTAGGCAAGTCATCCCTGTTGAAGCCATTTTGCATCCTATTCACTTTCTCACCACATTTTAAGAACCTTCTCATAGCCTTCTGGTAGTTTCTTTTAACCTTTTTTGGAATCCTAACAACTTCCATAGGAAGACTTGTTGTGGTGGAAATTATCTCAACAAAAACTTGGAAGGAAATGCCCCTAACATAAATTGTTCCAAACTTCCAAGAATTGGAAAATTTCATTGAGAGAATAGAATCATAGTCATTCATGGCTTCAATATAGGGAGAAAGGTTACCCTTTTCAAGAATGAACCACACCTCTTGATCATTCTTGAGGCCTTCACAATCGTTCAATTCAATTTATAGCAGGTATGCCCCATAGTTACCAAAAGGACAATAGCAGTAGAATAGTGACAACAATTAGTAGGAAGGCTAATTAACTAGAAGTTTCTTTGATCAACATTGAGGTCTAGGGGCTACGATTTGATTTAGCACGATAATTTGAGATGGGATGATTAATCACCTTCTTTAATATTTCATAATTAGGGAGCCCTTGAAGTGTAGGATATCATATCAAATGGACAAACTGATATTTCATCTAACATTAGGGATTTTATATCTCTCACCTCATGTTGAAAATTAATTTTCAAATGGTTTGATAAAGAGTTGGCATCATTCTAAATCATTAATGAAAATATTTTCTCGAAGGTTCATCATCAAATTTCCCTCTCTGAACACGTTCTTAACTTTGTGATCCTAAAGGTTAATCATGTTTAGTCATGCCTCCCTTATGATGTCTTGGTAAGACCAATTAGGGGAGGCTTTGTCTTGTAACATGTCAGTGATATTTTTTGAGTCCTCTTCAATCAAAACCTTAGGTAGACCATTTTTTTGGCTATTTGAATACCATGGAAGACCGTCGTCACCTTAGAAAAGTTATATGTTTGCATTCCAAGGTTGACAACATAAGAAAAAAATCATACAACCCCTAAAATCTCTAAGAATGTCACCCCCTCCCGCTTGACCCAAGTTTCCTTTTTCCAAACCACCAAATTTAAGTTTGAGTCATTCAAGATCAAGCAAGTCCATATAGTAGATTTATAAGAGATCATTTTGTGGGATAAACATTTTCAAGTTTTTCAAAGATGTCCCATCTTTGGTCTATCTTTATTTCCATCTCAAATGGATTTCTTTTGGGAATTTTATTAATAATTCCTCTAATATTATCCTTTTATGCTATGGAGAATCTCAAGACCTCCCAAGGTTTATCTTGTTATTTTGTTCTTTCCATATGCCTCATCTAATTTGAAAGAAGACATTCCACTGGGGTTCCACAATGAGGGGGTGTGAAAAGGGGTGGACCCAACTCTTCATTATACTTTTAATATTGTCCTGCCAGACCTAGCTAACAAAGAAGTTGTTGAGAATCCTTTGTTAGGTTTTTAAGGCATAATCACAATGGATTAGGAGATGATTGATACTTTCATCTTTTTGTTCACATAAGAAGCACCTATTCACCAGTTGCATACCTCTTCCTCAAATATTATCAATAGTTAGGACCTTACAGTGACAAATAATCCACCAAAAGAAGCCAATTTTGGGAATGGTTTTATTTTCCCATAGTTTCATCTAATTGAAAGGAACATGAAATTTAGGAACAATCAAATTGTATCTAGACTTAATAAAAATATTACCATCTCAAGAGTCCATCCACATAAAGTTGTTCATTAAATGAAGTGTTAATAAATATTTAACTAGCTCCCTTCAAGTGTATTTTCCTCTATGCGTCGGCCTGTGCATCGCATGTAATCAACTCGGCCTTTTTGTATAGGTTCTACTCTCCCACTCCACGTGTCTACTCCTCGCAACCCCGAGTCTCTGCATTCCTTTCACATCCCAGGAAGCCCCGCTATGCGTCCACGTGTCGCGGCTGCAGGATACTTTTTGATCATGCTTTCTTGTTGTCTCCTCGGGCTCCGCTCGAGTGCCACGAAGCCCTCATTCCTAAAAGGTTTTGGCGAACCCCATAGTTTCTATCTACGGTGTACTCTTGTTATGTGTTTGTTATTTGCAAATCTTTCAGCACAAAGATGAAGTAACAACCGCGGGTAGCGAAAGGCTGCCACGTGTCTCTTTTTCCCCCTAGCTGGTGGTCTTTCCCTCCACTATTGGTTAAGTGCTCTGCCCATTTGACGTGTGTAGCCTTAGCACAAGTCTTCAGTGGCGAGGGAGAGAGGTTCGCACAGGCAGCGAAAGGCTGCCACGTGCCTAGTCAACAGATCTCATATTCGGGTGGTAGACCGAATGAACCGAATGCTACTATAAGAAGGTGACACTTGTCTAATTAAGCCTTGTCAGGACCACTGCCATCATTTGCAGAGGATGCACCTGTGCCTACAATGACTGGATGCTTGGTTTCAAGTTGTTTATGATGCAACGGCTTTGGGAATATTCTGATTTTTGCATCATTGCTAGGGGATTGCGAAATCCTTTCTATTGTTGTTGTCTGAAGCGGTGTGGGTTTTTCCTGCTATATATACTTTTCTCTGTTGTGAGAAAGGGGGTCCAGAATTTGAAGTAAACACTAGTTTTGGAAAAAGACACCAGGCCTTTATTGCTGTTTTATTTTATTGCAAAGACTCTCAAACTGTGCCAATTGTTCAGCCTTTCTGTTTTTTCATGCTATTTGATCAAACTATAAACTGTGTTTTTATTGTCTGGACATTCATTTGAGAACTTCTATATATGTTGAATGCAAGTTTGCTGACTTAGACCATGTCTAAAGACTCTTCCTAGCAGTAGGAATGTATGCAATATTATTTTATGTCAATGAATGGATTGTCTATGCTGTAATCTTTAGTTTCTAATTTTCTAGAACACCACAAATACTAATCCGGCCCTTAGATCTATGATTTATCGTGCCTATCATTAAGTCTTGGCGCATCACCTTAGGTTAAACTTTATTTTATTACATCTATTTCCTTTTCCCTTTCCAAACCCCCATTATAGAAGAAGTCGGCTTCTCTAAAAACCCGGAGGTCACTTAGTTTAGCGCAAAAGGTCCCCCATAAACTGAGTTTCCCATAAGACACTGTTACCTCGTCAAATTTTGGTGTCAACAGTTTTTTCTTTTTCTGGCATGCCCGGTTGGACCCGAAATTAAATAAATTTGCGTTTTAGAAGGGTGTATGAGCCATTGGCCTATAACTAGATCCCAAACCACAAGCGACCCCAGTTTTCTAGTACCTCCACTAGGAACAATGTAAACCACAAATCAGTTGGTAACCGTTCCACTCCCACCACCCATTCCTCTAACCATGTTGTCGGCCGCCAACAGAAATTACGTGGCATGGGATGTCGAAAGTCCCCTAGCAGCCCCAGTAGCACCCATTGTTTGGGGCGCTATCCCGGTTTTAGCTATGAAAGCTATACCTAAGTTTACTGAAGATGGCTCAAAAACACCCACAGAAAATTTGTAGGATGTGGCAGACATGTGTCTGGTATACGGGATTACAGCACATAATGTAGCTCTGAGGCTTCTCACCGCGTCTTTTAAAGGTAAGGCACTGGATTGGTACCGAACACTGTCATCTAGCACTATTCGCACCTAGGACGAGCTCGAAGATCCATTTTATGAGACATTCTCAAATGACGAAAATCGTTCCTCATTGTATTATCAACTATATGTCATAAAATGAGCCTCCCAGGAGGCTCTGACGGACTTTAATGCTCGATTTCACACAAATTGGCAAAGGATCCCTATTACTATATGCCTAAATCTTGAGTTGGGGTTCATATTTTATCTAAAGTCTACCAATTCTGACATTTCTATGACGATCAAGTCTTTGGGAGGAGCTACTCTGCCAGATGCGTACGATGTCGCTGTCAAGGCCGAGAATCATTTGATAGATTGCAGAAAGTTGCCTCCTCGACCTATTATGCTGATATTTCCTGAAATATCGACTCCTGCACAAGAAGTCATGTCAACTAGCATACCCACAACTCCCCAGTCGATGTACACATATGCGGCAGTCCCACAAAATGTAGCCTCTACATCGGGTTCATCCAAAGATGAAATGAGCGACCTTAAGGAGATGTTACAAACTATGGCAAATGATATAACCACTCTTAAGCGGAACCAATCAATGCCTCTAAAGCCTGCATATCAAAACTATCAAGGTGGTCGGTCCTCATATCAGCAGAATCAGTACTAGTGCGTGCCTCACACTAATTCGCTAGCTCCGACCGCCAACCAAATGGTGCTCGTTCCTACTCCGCTAATGAGTGCTTCACCAAGCTCAAGTAGGGAATTAACCGCAAGGCAGAACAACCTCATTAATGACATCAATCTATGGTGCTTCCCTTGCAGTGATGCGCATATGCCCCGAAACTATCTACATGGCAACTTGCAACAAAAGGTGGCAGAGCAACACAGCCAAGGCGCGACGACAGATCCTAGAGGTTATATATATGCCTCGCCACAAATGGATAGTGCGGTTCTTACTGCGTAAATGCAAGGAATGTCTTTAGAACAAGAATCTGATATTGCTCCTAATCACACACTTTTTTCCTGGATGGAGGAAGAAGAAACGGTGTTTGCTAATGATACGTTCATGTCCAAAACACCTCAAGTGCAATATGATTATAACACGCACTCAAAGAGAAAATTTACCGGCAAGTCAGTTGTTCCACATTCGGCCTACCCACAACTCAAAAGTGTGTCCGATCATATTCCTGGCACTTCTACCGTCCCGTCACCATCTCAACCACAAAAGGAAATTATTGTAGCAAGAACCAAGGAGTAGAAACCTCTGAGTTTGTCACCTTTTAATGTGGTAGAACAATTGAAGAAATCATCCGCTAATGTGTCTCTATGGGACATTCTAGCTATCCCAGAGCAAAAGACGCTATTACAAAAGGCAGTTCAAGAAGAGGTCAACATGGCACCAATAGAGTTGTATGCCAGTGCAGAGGTTCTTGATCAAATACCGCTGGCTAAAGTCTTTACAAACAATACAAAGGAATGCCCTGTTGAGGTTAGAGATAAGTTAAAACCCCAACCCTTCTTCTTGACTCTTATTATAGGAAAGAATTTATTGCACAATGCTATGATTGATTCTGGCGCTAGCACTACGGTTATGCCTAAACAGATAGCCGAAGCTTTAGGACTCAACTACGAACCTATGAAAAAGGGGGTAATGCAGCTTGATGGGGACAAAGTTGAAACCGTAGGTGTCATCAAAGCACTTCCTTTAACTCTATTTGCTTGCCCTAGTATCATGGTTTCGCAAGACACTGTGATCATAAATGTTCCTCCTATGTTTGGTCTCTGTCTATCCCAAGAATTTACTTCAAAGGTGGGTGGATACCTGTCCTTAGATTGGTCACATCTCATTCTCAGAACCAAGCACAGTGCAAAAATGAAGATAGAATCATATACTTTACATTCTAAACATGTAGCAGATGAAGCCCTGATCAATTTTGAAGTCACACATACCTCTATCACCAAGCAAGAAATGTATTGCGTTGAATTACTGGAGGAAGAAAGGGTGAGCGGAGACTGGAATGACAAAGAAGAGGCTATGTTGAGCGAACACATGGACAATGAGCCTTTCGACAATTATCATGCTACATGATTGGGCACCTACGTAATATATGATGAAGACGAAGTGCTCCCAAAGGTTGCCAAAGAGTTTGAAGGTAGCCAAGAAAATGAGCTATGGATGTTGTACTTTGATGAAGCAAGAAGCAAAGTGGGTGCTGGAGCGGGGATATATCTAATATCCCCACAAAATGAAAAATTGTTAAGGTCTTTTCGCTTTCATTTCGCCTACTCAAACAATGAGGTTGAATATGAAGGATTAGTTCAAGGTTTAAGCCTTGTGGAACGAATGGGCATAAAGAAATTAATGGTGTTTAGAGATTCTGAACTGGTAGTCAACCAAGTCCAAGGAATTTTTGTGGCAAAGAATGTCCACATGAGATCCTATCGGCACCGAGTCTGGGACCTGGTTGAGGGTTTTGAAGCCTTCAACATTCAGACTATTCCCCAAGGACAAAATAGTGATGCAGATCACATGGCCGTGATTGGTTCTCAGTTTGATCCTGCCTCTGACTTTATACATAATGAACATTCAGTATGAGTACTAGTCCAACCGGTGATTCCTAACAATGATCAGAGTTGGAAAGTTTTTGAAAGTGATGAACACATCGCCTCGTTCATCCAGCAATCAGGGAATTCACCGATCAACTTCAACCAAAGATTGCCAAAGCTTATGAAGGATAGATTATGCAACTCAAATCTAACAAGCTTCCAAAAGGATTGGTTACTCTCGAAAAAAAATTCAATTGTGATGATGCAAGAAATGATAGGCGAAAGTTTGTAGCAGACAAAAGTGATTACGTGGACCTTCGGGTCTCAGATGGCCAGAATCTTCGAGTCGGGAAAGAAGTCTTGCACCATGATAAAGAAAGACTCATCAGTTTCTGTGAAAAATACGGAGTAGTGGCCTGGTCCTATGATGATCTAGAAGGATATGTTCCTGATATCATTTAGCACACAATTGAGTTGACAGAAGGTGCAAAACCAGTTCGACAAAAGAAAAGGCTAGTTTACCCTAAAATTGAAGCACTAATGGCGCAAGAGTTAACTAAGCTAATTGAGTCATGCATTATCTTCTCAATCAAGCATAGTACTTGGGTATCCAATTTGGTCTAGGTTCGAAAGAAGAATGGAGATATCCGTTTGTGTGTGGACTTCTAAGACCTAAACAGAGCATCCCTGAAGGACCATTATCTGCTACCTTCAATGGAGTCAATCCTACAAATGGTTGCAGGATCAAAAATGTTTTATCTGCTGGATGGTTTCTTCAACTACAATCAGATCTGAGTTAAGGAAGAGGATCAGCACAAGACTACGTTCACCACAAAGTGGGGAACATTTGCATATGCCAAAATGCCTTTTGGTTTATCCAATGTAGGGGAAACATTCCAACAAGCGATGGACATCGCATTCAATGAACTAATCAATAAGTTTATTCTAAATTATTTGGATGATCTTACTCTGTTTTCTAAATCTAAGGATGATCATTTTGATCACTTGTAAATAGTTTTTCAAAAGTGCCAGGAGTTCGGGGTTTCCCTAAGTCTGAAGAAATGCGTATTCGGAGTACCGCAAGGCAAGTTGTTAGGACATGTGGTATCTAAGAAAGGAATTTCAATCGACCCCGAACGGGTGAAAGCTATCAAGGAACTTCCCCTTCCGGTGAATAAGAAAGGTGTTCAGTTCTTCTTGGGAAAAGTAAATTTTGTTAGCAAGTTTATTTATGACTTTGCAGGAATAATTAAGCCAATCACCCTGATGCTTAAGAAGGATCAAGTCAAGTGGACGACTGAAGCTCGAGAAGCCTTTGAAAAAGTTAAGGAAGCTATTTCTATAGCTCCGGTACTGGTTAATCCATTTTTATTTAAGGATTTTATAATGTATGCATTCAGTAGCAAGTCCAATATCACTACTGTCCTAACCCAAAAAGATGATGAAGGAAAAGGAGAACATTTAGTGGCGTTTTACTCCTGGACCCTGAAGGAATATGAGACAAATTATAATTTCGTTGAAAGGAAAGCCTTTGCAATAGTGAAGGGACTTAAAAAGTTTCATCATCTAATTTCCTACAACAAGGTGTTTGTTTATGTCGCACATTCCAGTGTGCGCGAATACATCATGGAGGGGGAAATCACAGAAAAAAGAGCTAATTGGATCACCAAGATCCTTGAATATGACATTGAGGTCAAACCTACTAAAACTATTAGAGGAAGAGGATTGTGCGAATACATGCCGCAAAACGAGGAGATACCTGCCGAAGGAGAGCAACTGAAGCTTGTTCTGATAAATGAGCCAGAATCGGAGGGTTGCCGGATGACTGATAGAATAAGGTTTATGCAAACTGAAAAGTATCTTCCTGGTCTCTCATCCCAAAAGAGGAGATACTATCAGCTACAAAATTGCGGATATATGCTAGTGGGGGGGGTCCTTTTCAAAAGAAATTTCAATGGTCTACTCTTATGAGGCATCACTTCAGAGCAAGCAAAGAAGATCCTTGACGCGTTCCACAACAGCGCTGTAGGCGAGCACTTTTCTGCTAAGACCACCACCATCAAAATCATGTGCGCAGGTTACTATTGGCCTACACTTTTCAATGACTCCCACTCTTTGGTAAAATCTTGCAAAAAATGTCAGTTCTTTACTAACAAAAGGAAGAATTTTGCAATGCCTCTCAAACCTATAGTGGCGGATGAACCGTTTGCACAATGGGGCCTGGACTTCATCGAGATGATTAATCCAGCTTCTAGTGTCAGACACAAGTGGATCCTGACCGCCACGGATTACTTCACAAGTTGGACGAAGGTCATTCCGCTTAGAAGCACAACAAAAACAAAAATTGTAGATTTCTTCGAAGAGCTGGTGACAAGGTTCGGTCCTCCGAAGACTATCATTTATGATAATGCGAGAGCTTTCCTAGGCACAAAGGTATGTCATTTTGCATTAACGAATGGCATATTCCTTAAGACATCATCAAATTATTACCCATAGGGAAACGACCTAGCGGAGTCAACAAACAAGAGCCTAGTCCATCTCCTTAAAAGAATTGGTTCAAAACACCAGAGGGAATGGCATTAAAACCTCTGAGCAACGCTCTAGGCAAACCGCATAACTCCTAAGCAAGTCCTTAATACTTCGCTTTATGAGTTGGTATACGGGAAAGAGGCACTGCTACCTATATCTATGGAGATTCTGACACTCCAACTGTTGAAATCTCTTGAGATAGAACAAAATGGCGCCATGGAGGTTCGGCTTGCTGAACTGTTAGAAGTATAGGAAAAAAGGGAGAATTCCCTAATAGCCACGACAAACCGTCAACAAGTAGTCAAGCGATGGTTTGACAAGAAGGCTTCCGACCAAGGCCTAAAGTGCAGAGACTTAGTGCTGAAGTATGATAAAAGGACTGCTAAGCCAGGTCATCATGGTAAATTTGATAGCCTATGGGAAGGCCCCTTTAAAATCATTTGGTGCAAGGAGCATAACGCTTTCGAGTTGTAAAATATGGAAAAGGAACCCTTAGGAATCCCGGTTAATGGGATTCATCTTAAGTTGTTCCATTAATTTCCGAGTTCTATTTTTGTACATATGTCAATAATGCTTTTATTTTATTTCTCTTTTTTTGGCCAGTCTTTTTCAAAATTGGTTTATGCTTCTACGGAAATAACCCATTATTACGAAAGATAGGACAATGGGATTGCTTACATTTTAAACACACCCATGTGTAGGAAAAATAAACACATATGCTATAAAAGATCCATAAAATTGAAATGCAGAATGAAAGGAAGATCCATGGATTTTTATAAAGATATATATATATATATATATATATATTTATATATATTCTTTTGTTTTACATTGTAAAATGGCTAAGGAAGCCATAATCCAAAAAGGGAGGCTTTTCATCCAAGGCCACGAGAAGCAGCAATTGACGTGTCAATGGTAGCATCTACCGCTTCTTCTACGGCGATGCCTTCTGCGTCTTCAGCAGCAGAGGTAGCATCATTTGGCACAACCGCCATTGGCAGGGGAAACACTAGGTTCCTAAAGTTGATATACCAATCTACGTCGTAGAATGGTATCATGTTGTAACTGTGGAACATAAAGTGTAAGGCCTGGGTAACCCTCTACCGATGCCCGTCACGTGTCTAAAGGCAGAATCCACTGAGAAATGACAGCCATACAACTACCGCGTCTTCCTCAATATAGCGACGAAGGTCGCTGGCTGACGGTAGACCTACCCCATATGTAGCGTAAGCAACAAATTCACCAAGGCCATTTAGGTACTTTCTGGGAAACATTTCCTTGACCAGCTTCAGGATGAGAGGCCTGGGGATGCCAATGTCTAACATAGACGCTACAAAGTGGGAACATATATCAGTATTCACACGATACTTGTCATCGTATTCTATGTAGTCCTTACCCAGAACCCATTTTATGGCTACCAAGACCAAGGAATGCTTATTCTTAGTCATTCTTTTCAGCCGCCTAGTAGAAACCTCCCCTAGAAACGTTGTCTGCGACTTATAGGAGGCTAGCCGAACAAGAGTATCCATGATTCTAACACTATGCTTACACCTTCTAACCAAGGTTGAAATTTACCTATCACCTAGCCTATGAGAAAACTTACTTAAAATTGTGCTAGCAACCTATCATTGCTCAAATGCTAAATATGATTTCCTCACTACTTACCGGCCTATTTATAGAAAAAATGACAAGATGCATGCTAATCCATTTTGAGATAACGTGATGATAACTAGATGCCAACTTGAAAGGCATGCCCGTGTTTGCTCACATTTCCGGACCAGTTGCATTTGCGGAGGTACGGTTCAATGCGTGCTAGATTAATAGGAGCTAATTAATTAGATTTAAAAAGGCCGTGCTCAGCAATAGTAAGTTCCACGACCGTAGGCTATTGTGTCATCTCACAAGTGTTTCCTAGAGCCCAAGGCAATATCCATATCTTTTCAAGTCGTGATCGTTTGCTTTGGCGTAATCATTCTAGCCAAGATATTAATTACCAGCACATTCTAATGCAAGGTTAGAAGGAAAATTGTCGGCTCAAGTTTCAAGGGAATCAAAACATATCACACGGTTGCCAAACACAATAATGAACTCTTGCCGCCTCAAAATGGCAAATAATTCATTTTGCACAAATCGCAAAATTAACGGTACATGCCAAATTAAATGCAAAAAGCATGCTTTCCTCTACCACCTTGAAAAAAGATAGCCAAATATTGCATGAAAAGGTTTGATGATTCAAAGTCTTTTCAAAAACACCAAAGCTCGAAGTGCAGAGAAGTTTTTAGCGTATCAAGAGCTAGATAAGAATAATAGAGTCCATAACTCACAAAAGTCTTCATCTAAAGAAAATGTTGGAGAGTTCATCTCAGCAAATACAAGAGGGAATTGGCCAGGAGTTGTTTATGGCCATACGATCGTCAGAATATGTGTATGTCTATGAGGATTTTGTGTATGCTATGCCTAGTATACAAAGCAAGTCGAAGATGGCCTATACAATAGAGCCGAAAAGGCCCAAAGATTGCAGGAACAAGAAAAGGGTTGAGGAGAAATGGGATAATATTTATGACCCACAGCTTGCTAAAAACCCTAAATCCTTAAGGGAAGTAGCCTGTGCAAGATTGACGACACCAAAGGCAGACAAGTCTATAGCAATGAAGATTTGGTACAGTGGTTTTCCACAATATATGGTCCTGCTGGTACACTACTATCCGAAGATAGTTAGCGCTGCCATCCAGTGTTATAACCCTAGCACCCACTACATCGAGGGTCGAAACTTAAGAGTTCACATCACCCCACAGGCCATTTGGCATATGCTATGCATCCTAGACCCAAGTAAAAGAAGAGAGAACATTGAGTCCTTTTACCCTAGCAAAGGAGAAAAAACATGGAGGACGATGAAAAAGAACTCAGATTTCTTGTTGGAGGAGATCAGGAAGAAAAGCAGACCAAGCGCTAAACTGCCAAGTATTTCATTACCACGTGGTGCATTACACGATGATATGCAGGATGCCATGTCCATGTTAGCTTTTGTATGCGGTCGAGACTCCGATGAGATGGTGGAAGCTTTTCAACTGGGACCGGCCTTCCAATTCCGCAAACAACGCGATACCTTTTGGTATTTCACTGAATTCATGGTAGATGAAATGATGACAAATAAAGAATTACCCAGCAAGGGAAAATTTTAGATTTCTTTCTTTCCTGGTTCACATGTTCTTACATTAAAACCCTGATTTCTTCGCCCAGTTTTTTGAATTATCAATTTTTGATGAATGGGGTAAGAAGAAGCCAATATCCATGTGGACGCCTTTTCTTTTCATGTCATATGATTATTACGCATTTTCGGATTATTTCATAACTCTGATCTTGCATGATTTATGAGGGGAAGGTGACATAATTTGGCTCGACAGGGATCAGACAGGATATATGCAGAGTTTCACTCCCGCTTATGACTGGTTCTTAGGAACATATGTCACGATTCTCCGGATGCGGGGCTTCACTGGTCAACCTTTCCTTCTCCCAGTCTGTGTCACAGATAGGGTACTCGTGCTTGAGATGTATAGGCAAGTGTGTATCATTGATTTCACCTTCTGCAACAGCAAAAGTGTCAAGAGGAAGGATTCTTCACTTGTCCGAAGAATTTCAAATCGATAACTCTATTAAAGAAACAATCTGATTCGTTATTGCAGAATAAACTGGCTCATTTAGGGTTGGTTCTGGTAATTGATAAATGGGATTACAACCCTTTCAATGACTTTCTAAAGGTGCACATGAAGGTAACACATGTTCCCCGACCTTATTGGGAGAAGCAACGTAACCTGCAGGCAGACAAGGATGACAATTTTGTTGAACTGGCGTGTATTCCTACACAAGATACTAGAGGGTCATGGCACAAGTTTTACTTTGTTGTGGCGGTGGCCAAAGATAATGTCCACATGGAATGTGCCATGTACAATAAGTTGCGGAAGGATGAGGAGTGGACTGTTGAAAAAATAGAAGCCTTCTGGAGGTATCGCCAAGAGACAGGGTAGTTGGATGCCCCTTATGATAGTCTGAAAGATGACAAGGAATTTGAAAAATGGTGGAATGAAGACCACCCCAGCCCAGACTCTAGCATTAATAAGAGCAGGGACCCGAAGGATGAGTTCGAAGAGTAGGAAGAGGAAGCGGCAACATCTGCCTCCTCTGCGTCGAAAGAGAAAGGTCTCAGTCAGCTCGCCTATGTGACCATGAATGTGCATTTTAATATATCAAGGGCCTCGCATACACTCACTTGGGCCGCTAAGTCAGCTAGGTTATCTCTGCAACAAACGATAATAGTTGCTGAAGCTCAGGAGACCCCGCCCGCAAAGCGACAATGCACAAAGAGCATTATCGGGGAAGGTTTGCAAGAACCTGTCGGAAGACAAGTGCTTGCAGCTAGCCAGGAGCGTGAGGCTGAGAAAGAATCGCTAATGATTCTAGAGCTGCCATCGACCAGTCAACAGGTAAAATTCGCTCCTTCTTCCCTTGCTTATCATTCCTTGGTATATGCCCCTGCATCAGTAGTGATCCCTACCACAAGTACTGGCCCTCTGTTTCCCACTTCTAATCCAACATATTTGAGAGGTTTTGCCCAGTTCTTGCAGACCACTCCACCTGGCCTTACTCCTCTGCAAACTCTTATGCCTGTTGCTGCTACTCAGACTCTCCTTGCCTCACTTTCCAAAAACATACCTCATGTGGGTATGCCTTCTTCCGCTATTACTATGAATCATCTTCCATCGCAACAAGCTGACACCACAATGACAACTCCTCCACCATCCCAGCCTATGAGTCCTATGGCCGATTCACCAATTCAATCATTACAAGTGACTAGCCCTTATGTTGGGCCTCAAACCAAGCTTTGGAATGTGCCTCACTTCTCCCCGCAAACCGTCATTCTCCAGAAGAAACAAATGTCTGCACCTATGAGGATTACCTATCCCTATGCCCTACCTTCTAGTGCTCCTTTCGTCGGCGGACTAGTTTCCTCACCAGCGGAATTTATAGCACAGATTGATTGCGAAAAGGAGGCACGCGCAAGTAGAATGTGAAAGCGCAGGGCAAAAGATGATAGTGCTTTTGCTGAGCCAAAAATACAGACTCTTGATGATGAGGCTCGACAGGAATTGAAGTTTGCAACCATGTACCCAAGAGTAACCAAGTCTTAGAAGGAAATGCACCCGAAAAAATAAGAGATATATGCGGTAGGGCTCGACATGAAGGTGGCTCGACTACAAGATAAGGTTGAGATCATGGAGGAAATACAACGGGTGGTAACCTCTGACTTCCTTAAAACTGGCCGCCAGCAAAAGAAGAAGGATGAGCAGCTTAAAGCGATAAGAGAGAGGGTTAGTTTTTTGGAGAAAAAAGAGAAATCCCTAGATGCGGATGTTGCACGTATGACAGAGAGGGTGCTGGCAGCAGAGGATGAGAGGAACAGACTTCAGGGTGAACTTGCGAAGATTTAGACCTTTGACCCTGCCATGGTAAAAGATCTGCAGGCTAAGAATCTAGAGACAAAACAAAATTTGCGGATAAGGAATGAAGAGCTAGAGCGACTTCGCCTTGAGTGTAGTCAAGTAGTGGCGTAGAGGAATGAAGTTTTGGAGCACCAACAAGCTCAATATGAGCAAAAAAATACAAGAAAAAGAGGCTGAATTTAAGGGCCTAAAAGCTCAAATAGAAGAACTCCAAGAGACAAAGTCTTCTCTAGACATGCACTTAGCAAATCACTCCTGAGCCGAGGAGAATTGGAATAAAGAAATGAGTGTTGTACCCAAAACCAAAATTTTTGCTTCACTAAGGCATTTTGCTTAATTGAGTCTTAATCTTGTTAAAGTGATGTCAGAAGGTCATTTTTGGGGCTTTTAAATATGGAGTTGGTGTCAGTGTCATGTCAGTCTGTTACTGAAGAAATTTAAGAAAAATGAAAATTTGAAGGAAAATCATCAAAATTTTCGATCTCTGGAGAAAGGAGCACATTTTCAAATGGGCACCCTATCTTTTAGGGGTCCAGATCCTATTTTTAGGGTTTGTCACCTCCAGCAGACATTTGTCTGGCATCACGTCAGCTTCGCAGTGAGCTATCAAGCCTGTCAAACGGACCTGTTTGGAGCAAGTTGTGGAAGATACAGCGCAAAACGAGGCGAAAGTGAGGCTTCACTAAGGCATTTTGCTTAATTGAGTCTTAATCTTGTTAAAGTGATGTCAGAAGGTCATTTTTGGGGTTTTTAAATATGGAGTTGGTGTCAGTGTCATGTCAGTCTGTTACTGAAGAAATTTAAGAAAAATGAAAATTTGAAGGAAAATCATCAAAATTCTCTCTGGAGAAAGGAGCACATTTTCAAATGGGCGCCCTATCTTTTAGGGGTCTAGATCTTGTTTTTAGGGTTTGTCACCTCCAGCAGACATTTGTCCGGCATCACGTCAGCTTCGCAGTGAGCTATCAAGCTTGTCAAACGGACCTGTTTCGAGCAAGTTGTGGAAGATACAACGCAAAACGAGGCGAAAGCGAGAATTGGCTAACACTAGAGAAAAGCGCAGCTTTTGAAAAAGGCGCCCATCTTTCTGAGGTGTCAAATGAAGGTTTTTGGCTAAATGCCACCCAAGATGTTTGTCTAACTTTTGTTCGAGCTTCGCGACGCATCCGTGAGTGGGTGAATCTGAGTTGCTGAAGTGCCTGAACCTGAGATCAAACATAAGGTCAAATCTTAGTCAGAATATCAGAGGAAAAAGAAAAAGAGCACATTTTGAGAAAGGCGCCTAAGCTTTTCAAGCCTTTAATGCCTTCTTTTTGATGATCTAAGATGATCAATGTGTCCGTGTTACATTCAGCTTTCTGTTGCCTGTCTTCGCCGGATCAGAGGATGACTCAGCAACTTGCAGTCAGAATTTTTGTGTTATTCTAGTCAGTTTCAGAAATGGCTAAGTCTGGAGGAAAAAGAGCAACTTTTGAAAAACGCGCCCTTGTTTTTCCCCCCTCAGATGATGTTTTCTGGAGAAATGTGCCTTTGCAACTATTATGCAGAATGAGGTCAGCTCCGCAGTGAACCTGAGATCTAGTCCTGAAAGTTGGTAAAACAGAAGTTATGAAGGATTTATCTTTCCCTTCGTATGAGATGCAGAAGTCAAAATTTGACTAAGTCTGAGAAAAAGCCCAGCTTTGGGAAAAGGTGCTTGGATTTTTGAGCCTTCAGATGTCAGTTTTATGATTTCCAGTCTCAAGATAACTTTTGATCAGTTCTTACTTAGCTTTGCAATGCACCTGTCAGCTAGCCAATCAGAGAAGTTAGTCAACCAGTGTCAGAGGATGAATAGAGGTCCTTGCAGAGGTTTTAGCTTAAATTTTCATGAAATTTGGCTAAGTCTGGAATTCGCCTTAAGAGTTCAAAGTTGGATTTTCGAAAGAGAGTTGAATAGACGCCTTAACTGGAGTTCCGACTATAGTTAGACTAAACGTTTTCTGGGTTGTCATCTTCAGTTCGTATATTGGCATGTTGAGTGATCTTTCAGTTCGCATGTCGAGTTAACTAGTTTGCATGTTCAGTTAACTATCTTGCATGTTGAGTTAACTTGATTGCATGTTCACTTAACTGAAGATTATTCTTGAATGTCAACTGGAGTTTACATGCATGGCGAATTTGGTTGCAATTGTGAAGTTTTTGTGAAGATGGCGCGTCATTAAGTGTTAACTGAAGTTCAAGAAGGGACGACATGTTTGATGAAGCATAAATTTGTGAAGTATGGCGCATTTGAATGTTAACTTCACTTATCAAAAGGGTCGCCATATTTAGAATTTTAATGATGAAGCATAGTTTTGTGAAGCTACACATTTTATAAAGAACGACAACTTAAGTTCCAAAAGGGTTGTTATTTTTAGAATTAAGGCATATGAATTTGGCGCATTCACTTCTTGAAGGCCAACTGAAGTCATGAAAAGCGTCACTATTTTTGGAATATTTATTGCATGAAATATGGCGAATCTCTTATTGCCAAATTTAGTTATCAAAAGGGACGCTTTAGTTCTAATTTGTGAATCTAAAGTAAGTTTGAAGATGGCAAACTTAATATAGATTGCTAACTGAAGTCAAACCACATGAAGTTGTTAACTGAAGATTGAGAAGGGAAACCCTAATGGATGGAAATTTATTTAGCTTATTTGAGTTTCAGTTAAATGGAATGAGGTCCAATCATAAGCCAAGCGCACTTTTCATGGAGTCCATGCCTTATGCGAATTTCATAGATGAAAATCTATTTAACCAAGCAATGGCATCCATTATTTCATCATCTTTAGCTTTGAAGTTCATATTCTTCTTGAGCGACCAGCAAGCTAAAGGTGCTACAGGTGTCCGAATTCAGCGTTCTTCATAGCAACGAGTTCAGATTGTTCAAAGGAAGGCGATTCTAGACTTTATTTTCACTTTGCATGCAGGTTTTATCAAATTCCAAGGAAGCAGTTGGCGGATTTTTCATAAGCAGACAAGCAAAACTTTCTATCTTCTGTCTTATTTCTTCTATTTCTCACATTAGGTACATTCTTCGCATGTCAAAGAAATTCAACACATATTCAAAATCTGATCATCTGGGTTCACATATTTCAGCATTTGCAGCAAAACCCACGTCTTAGATTTTTTCGAGAAAATCGCCCCGTAGCCTTCATTCTGAAGCTCTGTGCTTTTTTCCGAGAATCTCTTTGCATGTGGGCTTGAAACACATTTTTTCAAGAATTCAGCTATCTGGGTTTGTTCAGAATTCCATTGTGCACAAAACCCATGTTCCAGAAAAACTTCAAAAATTTCTTTCGTTAGAAGCTATTTTTAGCCTTGTCCAGAGGTTTTTAGTTTTTCCATAAAGTTCTTCAAGTATATTCGACTTTACAGTCAAAAGTCCTTATTTTCAAAATGCAGTTCAATCTCATTGATTACAAGGTCAAATCGGCTCTTGCACATAATTTCATCAAGACTTCAGATACAGACCTGAATCATGTTTATCCAGTGGTTAATCTGAGCAGTCTAGAGGGTGTTAGCAACAATTCATTGAGGAATCTTGAGCGTTCCGGATTGCTGGCAGCGGCATCCATTCCTGTTACTACTTTCAATCTTGAGTTTTTTCTTGCTTGCATCAAACATTATGACTCATCTTCACGTCAAATCAGATCAGTTGACGGGAGGGTTGTTTGCAGTCTCAAACCGAAGGACATAGAGAAATATTTTGCTATTCCTCCTCGTTCAGATAACTTTACTGTGGTTCTTGAAGCTTGTGAGAAGATATGGGATACTGATCAACAATGTTCGCAGAGAAAAGTGGCTCAGAAGTGGCTGAAAGTTCAGAAAACTAACATGCCTAAGAAGGTTGGTCGTGGTGAATTCAAAGACGAAGTTGTTGTTTTGATAACTTTACTCAACCGAGTTACCGGTCAAACAGATGCTAGCACTTTCCGTTCATGGATGTTTTACCTGATTACCATAATTCTTGATGGTACAGAGCATTTTGACTGGGCTATGTTGATTAGTGATTGCTTACATCAGCGAATTACTAACTTTCTCAAATATCATGAATTTCATATGATATCCTACTTGGTTTACTTGGTTGCGTTTCAAGGTAGCTATAGGCTTCTAAAAACTAATGGCACTCTCGGTGTTCAGCGGGTTCACGAGTATTATCCTCAGTTGGAGTTCTCTCAGTCCGAGCAAGACTTCTGAGCAATGAACGATCACTTTTCTATGAGAACCGTTAGAGATCTTGACAGCGAGATGCACATTCGTATTTCTGCCGAGGCTAAATCAGCAATGGAGACTTGGGCGGATTGGTTTATCCAGTTCCCTACTTTCACATACATCCGGGTTTATGGATATGTTGGAGAACCCTTGATGTTGCCAAGGTTTCCGTTAGACAAGATTATCTTTATGGAGTTCCTCAGACAGATGCAGCATGTTCATTTCTTTCTTCGTAGTCGTCATAAGACTGCGGTTAATTTTCCATTCACATTGAGAATTTTCACATGCAATGCGGCAACAGATGCCAGGTTTATGTCTACCGAGATAGAAAGGTTCAAACTCAAAACTTATACTGAGAGGCGTTCCTATGATCCACTTGGTCATTATGCAGACAAGTTGGAGCGAGGGATTGCACATAAGCCAGCACTTGAAGATTTATGGGCTAATTGTGAAGGTGAATTCGAGGTTCGTCGTCGTCACTATTGCCCACTATTGGTTAGCTCTCTGATTACCTATCAGAAGATGTTGATGGTCTATCGGATGATGATGGAGAAGTTCTTCTCAATTCATATGTCAAAGATCAAGTTGCTCGGCAGCCACTTCGCTCACCTGATTGGTATGCTAAGGAGAATACTTCTATCGAGGAGGTTTCCAGATCAGTTATCAAGACTATCAAGTTGTTCTTGGAAAGCAAGCGGAAGCAAAAGTCAGTTCCTATAGCAGAGCTGCCAAAGGATTTCTCTTCGTTGCCTTCTACTTCTAGGGCAAGACCTAGAGTCAAGACCATTATAATACCTCCTGAAGGGGTTAGAATCAGTGGAAACACAGGGAAAAGAGCTACTGGTAAAAGGAAGCAGAAACAAGTTGAGAATGTTCCTGAGGTCCTAGTAGAGATAGTCATTCAGGTTGAACCCTGCGTTTCACCTCCTAGTTCGCCTCATGTACAACCTATTGACATAGATTCTGAGCTTGAGACACCAATTCAAGCTAGATCGGAGACACCTGAACCACTGCAGGTTGATACATCAGGGACAGTCTCTCCTCAAATTGAAAATATTGTTCAGTCATGTTGGCTCGAGAAGTCTTTGGGAAGACAGAGGCGTGAACCTTCGTGCAACCTTGATTTACTTGAGTTTGGTGAACCTTATCAGAGAAGGTCGAACAAGAAGATAAAGAAACAAGTGCATATCAAGAAAACTCCAGAATCAGAGATTGTTATCGAAGTTGTTGTTCCTCCAGAGGGTAAAAGCTTGGATGAAGTTGAAGTTGGTGACTTTACATTCACTAAGGAAAATCTTGGTAGGACCACTAGAGAGACAGATGTGACTCTTCTTAAGATCGTCACTAATAATCTTGAAGAGCGAATCACGAAGGATGGAGAAGATAGGGCCTTACTCAAGGTTGAAAATAGTCAACTTCGTCAGTACATTTCTGATCTTGTTCATGGAAATTTGAGCAGAGCACCTGTTCTTCCTCAACATACACCTGCAGAACAACCAAAACTGGATCAATTAGTCAGTCATGGCAGAATTTTGGACAACTGGATTGAAGGTTTAGTTGCTACAGGTCAGTGTCTTCTTGCAGATTTGTATCAGTTGAGGAGTGATGCACATAAACTCCATCAGGGTATTCAGTTGCTTGAGGTTGTCGTTGCAGAGAGTTTGGCAAAGGATCGTGTTCTGGTATCTCAGTTGTTAGTTGCATATGATGCCTTGGAGATCGATGAGGATGAAGACAAAGTTTTTACTTGGAGAGAGCAGCACCTTCTCAGGATGGAAATATGTGAGAAGATTTCTACCAAGTTGTTTTCACTCAAGGATGATGTGGTTGGAGTACTTGCACTTGTCAGCGGTTTCGTTGTTTAGATTCTGTGTCATTATCTTCTTGAAGATGGCATGTATGTTGAGTTGGACAAAGTACAAGCTGAATTCAAGAAGCTGATTTGTGACAGCCTTGAAGGAGAACCAATGGCGCCTAAGTTAGAGAATGTTTCAGTGATTGCAGCCAGTTTTAGGAAGGTGACTGAAGAATGTAAAGATGGCATGCACACAATCACAGAAAGTGGCAGAGAACTGAAGAAGCATACTGTTGTTTTGAGCAGCGTCAAAGTGCCAGATGACAAAGAGATCGATGAGTTCTTGGTCGAAGTGTTAGACCGAGTTGACATGGAGTGATCTACCAGTTGGAACCTGCAGTTAATTTCTAGGATTGAGTCATGAGCAGCAGTTAACTCGACTTTCAGTCTTGAGTTTACTTGCTGACTTAACACATGCTTATCTCATCCTTGGAATTATCATCATAGGAGTTAGGGTTAGGGTTTCCAGTTAACTGAGGGTAGTGTCCAGTTAACTTTGCTTTAAATAAGGATGTGCATTCTTGCACATTGTCCATTTAGGTTAAATGTACTGGTTAACTGATGGTAGCTTTCCAGTTAACTGTATAGTTTACTTCGATAGGGTTTGGCAGCAAATCTTGCATGTATTGCGAGACTGTAGATGACTCAAGGTGATTTTAGGGTTACCTACACCTTGATGTATATAAATAAGAGCTTTTGCTCATTTGTAATTAACTTTTGCTTGAGAGAGAAATATATGCTGCGCCTACCTTGCCCTTAATATTGCTCTTTTGGTATTTGTTCATGCGTCTTTGCTATTACAGTTGATTGTTATGCCACATAGGGTTTCATGCGATTGTGATAGTGAATCATTTCCATAGTTTAGATAAATCTATTTTGTGCATCTTTATCATTACAATCAATTGTTATGCCACATAGGGTTTCATGCAATTGTGATGATATATCTGTTTCGTGAACTTTTACCATTATGATCAAGTGTTATGCCACATAGGGTTTCATAAGATTGTGATGATAAATCTATTTTGTGAAGTCTTTACTATTATAATCAAGTGTTATGCCACATAGGGTTTCATAAGATTGTCATGGTAAATTCTTAAATATGTTTTGTGCCTAATAAACTTGTTCAGATTGAGATAATAGTTGCACCACCTTGCCTTCAAGTAGAGAATTTGAATCCGTTTATCGTCTGATAGTCAAAACCTTACTCTGTTTTCTCATGCTATGTTTTCTTGAGGGGACTGGATAGAATTAAAGTTATTAAAGTTTAGTTGTAGTTAGTGAATCTGCGAAACCAAAGAAAATTCTCAACTGCAACGTATATAGTTTTCGAGAAAGCCTTGTACCTCTACAGCTGAAACAAAAAGACAGGAATTAGTTTAGTTTATTTCCCTTTGCAGGTATTTTTGTCAAGCACAACGAGGGAGGTTCCCCTCCTAATTTGAAGAGCACTCATTGCGTAGTGTGCATAGCTGTCTGTACCAACTCTTACTCCAGAGGTGCTAGTTGTTATGCCAACAGTTTTCTTACGCCCACCGTGGGGCACGAGGCCTCAAAAACTTCATGTCACGGTTATGACTATCTGGCATCCTACTTCTCCAATATTACAATCAGCACTAAGTCCGCCTGTTATTCAGTCAAATTTAGTATTCATCGAAGCAGAACAGTCATATATTATCAGTAGCTTGCGCACATTTATCTTTTAAAATCATACATCTACCACTTAGTGGAGAAACACGGCTACAACTCTAGATAAAGAAGAAGAAAAAGCAGATCTTGCAGCAAGTAGACTAGTTTTTCCACCTCCCGCGTGGAATTAAGCATCCTGGCGTACCGAGTTTACATTAGAAGAAGGAGAGGAAATCCTCCTATCCAGCCAGATCCTGTTTTTGAAGAAGCTCCTGATCAGTTTACTGAATCAGAAAATTTTGAAGAAGAATCTCCCACTCCAATTGCAGAGATGGGTGATCGTATTATTAACAACAACAATGGTGATGATCACAACGGTCGTAATGTAAGAAACGCAAGACATCCAGCCCCCTTGCCTTGGGGCGACAATATTGGACCGTTGGCTTTACTAGGACATCATGAATTGCCTAAGGGATCACGCAAGTTTTTCCTGAGATTTCATGGCGATGGTTCTAAACATCCAGATGAACATTTATCAGCATTCACGGTGGCTTGTTCCATTTTGCATGTTGCACATGAAGACATTGTCGTTCGTCTTTTCGTGGAGACTCTTGAAAACAACGCAACAGATTGGTTCAATAATCTTGAGCTAGGAATTATCACTAGTTGGGCCGTCATGAGTGAGAAGTTTTTAGCAAGATTCAAACCTGCCGAAGACAATCATAGATTATTTGCACAACTCTCAAATTCAAAGATGGAGAAGCATGAACCAATGAGAGAATTTTTGGCAAGGTTTAATCGCCTTGTTACACGTCTTTCTCACACTTTGAATCCATCTGATGAGATTTTGATGAGTTCTTTCATCAACGCGCTGCCGTCAGAAATTGCCTTTTTCCTGAAGATAAGCGAAGAAGATAATCTACAACACCTTCAGGAGGAAGCAATCAAGCTTGAAGATAAGATGATTACAACTGGTAAGATGAAAGATGATTCGATCAGGCCACTCGTGCAAGCGTCGGCCGATCCATTGCTACAAAAGGTAGCAAATGGGGTGACGATACTGAAGAGATAGTCACCATCTCAAGGGCAACCAGCCTTTCCCACCTCACCACCTTTTCAATCACAACCAGCGTACCAGCCAAGAAGGAATAATTTTGAGCCGTACAATAATTTCAAGTCAAAGTTTCCGCAAGGACAACCGAGACAAAATAATGAAGCTGAAAAGGCTACGGTCTTTTGCACATTCCATGATTTAGCAGAGCACACCGGGGCTACTTGTCCGAAAAATCAAAGAATGAATCAGCTCATGGGATTTTCCGATTATGCTCCTAGTTCAGACTTCATACCTTCTAGTTCAAATGTTGTCTCTTCACAGACAGATGAGTTTGATGGTGACTCTGCAACGGGATATTTTGATCGAGAACCCGTTAATGGAGAAGAAGAAGAATCCTGTGGTTTTTCTCTTGCAGTGAATCACGAGAATATCACCTCACCTGTGTTCACACGTGCTCAGCATTTCAAAGCGCAGAAGGAGGAAGAGGAAAAGCAGAATTTGAATACAAAAGCAAAGGAAGTAGTTTCTACTTCCAATCTTAAACCTTCACAAGAAAATATCTTTCCAGCGGCTTTAGATACATCTTCAACAAGCTTTAACATTGTCTCTTCCATGATGAAGACAAAGGTACAGATATCTCAGCTGGAGTATTTACAAGATCATCTAGAGCAGTTGGATAGAATCTTGAATGTTCTTAAGGAGAAGAATGTCGTTCAGCCGACATTATTACAATCCTCAGTTCCTGCAGAAGAGAAGCCTAGGCCATTTTATATATCTTTATACATAGGAGGTTTTAAGCTGAGCAATTGCATAATTGACAGTGGAGCTTCGGACAACGTTATGCCCTTACAGATTATGAACGCGTTGGGACTTTCGTGCACCCTGACTCAAGAAAAGTTTTATTCACTTGAGTCCAAACCAGTGTCATTAGTTGGTCAACTCAAAGATGCGCAAGTGAGGCTAGCGTCGTGTCTAGAGAAAAAGATCATGATGACCATCCTAGTAGTTGATATTCCTACCAGTTACGGGATGTTACTTAGTAGAAGTTTTTGCAAGGATCTTGGAGGATAAATACAAATGGATTGGTCGTTCGCGACAATCCCATTGAAGAAAGGTACTTTCAAGCTGGAACTGGAAACCAAATCAAAGTTCACAGTGGTGAAGTCTCAAGACCCACATGCTCAAGTGTTGTATCAAGACACAGGTCCAGGCACATATGCTATGGTGTTCGAAGTGACGAATGATTGTCAAAATTTTGCACTTTCCACCGAATTATCAGATGAAGAATCGAAGGTGTGGACGATGCAGTTTGATGGCAGTTGTTCGACTTCAGGTTCCAGAGCGGGAGTAGTGATTATCTCTCTCGAAGGTTGTTTATATCCTTTTGCATATAGGTTGCAATTCGATTGCACTAATAATACTGCAGAATATGAGGCGCTCTTGTTAGGTCTCAAAAACGCAAAGGATATGGGGATCAAGCTGCTTCAAGTTGAAGGAGATGCAGAGCTGATCGTAAAGCAGGTCAAAGAGAAATTTCACGTAAGAAAGAATCATCTCCAAAACTACAGGCATAGAGTATGGAATGCAATCGACTGGTTCGATGCATTTAATATCAAATATATTTCAAGAATGAGCAATAGCAAAGATGATGCACTTGCAGTTTCAGCTGCTCTTTTTATGCCTAACTTTGACTTTCGTCAGAATTCATTTGCTATTGAGTTAATCTATAGACCAGTTGTTCCTGATAATTCAGACAACTGGCAAGTCTTCAGTGATGATGAAGATATTGAAGAATTTCTCGTCATGGGAGACAACTACAAAGAATTTTTCTTTGAAGGGAGTTTAACTCCTCACAAAGAGTCAATTACTGAAGAATCTGAGGTTATAGAATCTGGAATCATACAGTTGAAAGGAAATCAGATTCCTAAAGGTTTTGTATCCTTAGAGGATATTTTTGATAGGAATGATCGTTACATCCAAGATCAGAAGAGGTCAAGGGTGAATACTTCATCAGAATACAGTCAAGTCAACATAGGTACTGAAGACAAGCCTCGGCTTGTAAATTTGGGCAAGTGTTGTACTCCTGAAGAAACTGAGAGGTTTATTGCCTTGTTCAAGTAGTACAAGGATGTTTTTTCCTGGTCATACGAAGATTTAAAGGTCTTCATACCTGTTGAATTGTCTCACACAATTCCACTGAAGTCTGAAGTGAAGCCTTTCAGGCATAAACAAAGACATTATAATCCGCGAATTCAAGATACTATCTACGCGGAAATTCAGAAGATGGTGGACTCTAGAATAATTTTTCCTATTCATCACTCCACCTCGGTGTCAAATATCATTCCTATGCGCAAGAAGAATTGAGAAATCAGAATTTGCGTTGATTTCAAGAACTTGAATCAATCATCCTTAAAGGACAATTATCCCTTACCGATCATGGAGCATACATTGTAGACAGTTACCGGATCAGAAATGCTATCACTTCTTGATGGTTTTTCTGGTTACAATCAGATTGCAGTGGCTGAGGAGGATCAGATCAAGACAACTTTCACCACGCCATGGGGAACGTTTGCTTATGAGAGGATGCCTTTCGGCCTTATCAATGCCGGTGCTACTTTTTCAGAGAGCCATGGATTTAGCGTTTGGGGATCTTAGGAATAAGATCATAGTTGTCTATCTTGATGACTTAACCATTTTTTCAGATAAACAGAGTGATCACTTTTCACACCTTGTGAAAGTGTTCGAGAGATGTAGGTATCACAAAATATCTTTGAATCCGAAGAAGACAATCTTTGCGGTGACGGAGGGCAAGTTACTTGGTCATATCGTTTCCAAAGAAGGTACCAGAATAGATCTGAATCGAGTGGATTCAATCAGAAACTTATCTCTCCCTACAAGCAAAACGTAGGTGCACTCCTTTTTCGGT
Source organism: Sequoia sempervirens (assembly GCA_007258455.2). Classification (NCBI taxonomy): domain Eukaryota; kingdom Viridiplantae; phylum Streptophyta; class Pinopsida; order Cupressales; family Cupressaceae; genus Sequoia; species Sequoia sempervirens. Next base: position 115,361 of record VDFB02252973.1, read on the forward strand.
AAGGTTAACTTTATCTGAAGGTTCGTACCTAATTTCTCAGAGCTGACGAAGGAGATTTCAGCAATGATGAAGAAGACGTCTACTTTTGTGTGGACGAATGAAGGCAACAAGCCTTTATCAAAATCAAAGAAGCTATTGCTAATGCACCAGTGTTAGTTCGGCCTAACTTTCATAAGGATTTCATTCTTTATTGTTATGCGTCAGAACATTCATTGTCTGCCATTCTGACACAGAAGCTCAGTGAGGAGGGAGAATCTCCTATTTCTTTTATGAGTGCTAATTTTAAAAATGCTGAGATGCGTTATTCCTAGATCGAGAAGAATGCTTATGCTGTTGTCAGAGCTGTCAAGAATTTTAGATTTTATCTTTTGAATTCACATACAACAGTGTATGTCACCGATCCAGCAGTCAAAAGTGTGCTTACTCAACAGGAGATGGGCACGAAAAGAGGCAATTGGATCACAAGAGTTCAGGAATATGATCTGGAGATTAAGCCGACCAAGCTTGTTCGCTGGCAAGGTCTTTGCAGATTGTTGGTAGAAGATGGAGATCACAAGTTCAAGAGCAATGGTGGAATTGATTCAGAGCAAGAAGTTGAAGAAGACCTTCCTTTGGTCTTACTTGTTAATTCTGCAGAAGAATGGTACACACCTTTGTGGTATTATTCAACATATGGAGAATGTCCACGTCACATGGACAAACAACAGAAAAGAACATTGAAATTGAAAGCACAGAATTTTGTGCTTGTTAACAATGTTCTGTACAAGCGTGGCCTTGACGGAACTTTCCTATTATGTGTCGGAAAGGATCAGCAGTGAAGGTTGTTAGAAGCTTTTCACAATCAGGCATGCGGAGGACACTTTTCATCGAGGGTCACTGCATTCAAGATTCTACGAGCACAGTTTTATTGGCCAACTATGTTTCGTGATGCATATGATTGGGTGTATAAATGTCAGTTATGTCAGTAGTTTGCTGGTAAAGTAAAATTGGCATCTTTTCCACTCAGGCCAGTTGTTATCGACGCTCCATTTCAGCAGTGGGGTATTGATTTTGTAGGACCTGTCAATCTAGTTTCCAGTAAGGGGCATGTTTGTCCTTACAGTGACAAATTATTTTACAAAATGGGTTGAGGCAATTCCTACTAAACGAGCTACGTCCGAAGTGGTTTGCAGCTTTCTAAAGGAGAATATCATTTCTCGCTTCGGAGTTCCTCAGAAAATTGTGACTGATAATGCTACCTGTTTCTCGTCAGAGGAGATTTTGAGTTTTTGTTTTGATCACGACATCATGTTGTCGCATTCGTCAAATTATTACCCTCAGGGTAATGGACAAGCCGAATCATCCAATAAGAACATTGTCACAATTATACGCAAGTTGGTTGAGTCAAATCAGCGAGCTTGGCATACTAAGTTATACGACGCTCTTTAGGCTGATCGTATAACTCCTAAAAAAGCTATTGGCACCTCGCCTTTTATACTTTTGTATGGTACATAAGCTATTTTGCCCATTACATTGGAGTTGTCTGCTTTACAGCTGGCATCTACAGTAGAGGATGAAGAATTTTATGATCCTATTCAGAAGAGGATTTTTCTCCTAATGAAACTTCAAGAGGAGAGGACGAAGGTTGTTGATAAAATCACTCAGCACCAGGAAAGAGTGAAGAAGATTTTTTATAAGAGAGCTCGTCATAGAGACTTTCAGGTCGGAGATCAAGTCCTTTTGTGGGACAAAGGCATGAGCCAAAAGGAATGCATGGAAAATTTGATTCCTTATGGTTAGGGCCCTTCCAGATTCATGAATCCATAGGAGAGAACACTTATATTCTCTCACATCAGGATGGAAGGTTCTTCCCGCTTCCTTATAGCGGGCAGTATCTTAAGCACTTCAACCCTCCGGGGGAGGAGTAATATTCTAAATATTTTGTAAGTATTTTTATGCTTTATCGTTATGTTGTTTTGTTTTTCCCCGTTTTGTGATGTTATGTCGTGTTATAGGTGATTTAAGTAGTCTTGTTTTAGGTGATTTTTAGGTTAAGTTTTTAGAAACTTCAATGTTTTAGGTGATTAGGGAAAGTCCTGACTCCATATACCCAACTTATAAAGTCACTGGTCTACGAAACACTGAGATTCTAGGGATCTCCTATGTCGTAAGTATCTAACATGGTGACCAGACGGAGCCTAATGTTGTACCCAAAAAAAAAAAAATTTGCTTCACTAAGGCATTTTGCTTAATTGAGTCTTAATCTTGTTAAAGTGATGTCAGAAGGTCGTTTTTGGGGTTTTTAAATATGGAGTTAGTGTCAGTGTCATGTCAGTCTGTTACTGAAGAAATTTAAGAAAAATGAAAATTTGAAGGAAAATCATCAAAATTTTCTCTGGAGAAAGGAGCACATTTTCAAATGGGCACCCTATCTTTTAGGGGTCCAGATCCTATTTTTAGGGTTTTTCACCTCCAGCAGACATTTTTCCGGCATCACGTCAGCTTCGTAGTGAGCTATCAAGCATGTCAAACGGACCTGTTTCGAGCAAGTTGTGGAAGATACAACACAAAACGAGGCGAAAGCGAGGCTTCACTAAGGCATTTTGCTTAATTGAGTCTTAATCTTGTTAAAGTGATGTCAGAAGGTCATTTTTGGGGTTTTTAAATATGGAGTTGGTGTCAGTGTCATGTCAATCTGTTACTGAAGAAATTTAAGAAAAATGAAAATTTGAAGGAAAATCATCAAAATTCTCTCTGGAGAAAGGAGCACATTTTCAAATGGGCGCCCTATCTTTTAGGGGTCTAGATCTTGTTTTTAGGGTTTGTCACCTCCAGCAGACATTTGTACGGCATCACGTCAGCTTCGCAGTGAGCTATCAAGCTTGTCAAACGGACTTGTTTTGAGCAAGTTGTGGAAGATACAACGCAAAACGAGGCGAAAGCGAGAATTGGCTAACACTAGAGAAAAGCGCAGCTTTTGAAAAAGGCACCAATCTTTTTGAGGTGTCAAACGAAGGTTTTTGGCTAAATGCCACCCAAGATGTTTGTCTCACTTTTGTTCGAGCTTCGCGACGCATCCGTCAGTGGGTGAATCTGAGTTGCTGAAGTGTCTGAACCAGAGATAAAACGTAGGGTCAAATCTTAGTCAGAATATCAGAGGAAAAAGCAAAAGAGCACATTTTGAGAAAGGCGCCTAAGCTTTTCAAGTCTTTAATGCCTTCTTTTTGATGATCTTAGATGATCAATGTGTCTGTGTTATGTTCAACTTTCCGTTTCCTATCTTCGTCGGATCAGAGGATGACTCAGCAACTTGCAGTCAGAATTTTTGTGTTATTCTAGTCAGTTTCAGAAATGGCTAAGTCTGGAGGAAAAAGAGCAACTTTTGAAAAACGCGCCCTTGTTTTTCCCCCCTCAGATGATGTTTTCTGGAGAAATGTGCCTTTGCAACTATTATGCAGAATGAGGTCAGCTCCGCAGTGAACCTGAGATCTAGTCCTGAAAGTTGGTAAAACAGAAGTTATGAAGGATTTATCTTTCCCTTCGTACGAGATGCAGAAGTCAAAATTTGACTAAGTCTGAGAAAAAGCCCAGCTTTGGGAAAAGGTGCTTGGATTTTTGAGCCTTCAGATGTCAGTTTTATGATTTCCAGTCTCAAGATAACTTTTGATCAGTTCTTACTTAGCTTTGCAATGCACCTGTCAGCTAGCCAATCAGAGAAGTTAGTCAACCAGTGTCAGAGGATGAATAGAGGTCCTTGCAGAGGTTTTAGCTTAAATTTTCATGAAATTTGGCTAAGTCTGGAATTCGCCTTAAGAGTTCAAAGTTGGATTTTCGAAAGAGAGTTGAATAGACGCCTTAACTGGAGTTCCGACTATAGTTAGACTAAACGTTTTCTGGGTTGTCATCTTCAGTTCGTATATTGGCATGTTGAGTGATCTTTCAGTTCGCATGTCGAGTTAACTAGTTTGCATGTTCAGTTAACTATCTTGCATGTTGAGTTAACTTGATTGCATGTTCACTTAACTGAAGATTATTCTTGAATGTCAACTGGAGTTTACATGCATGGCGAATTTGGTTGCAATTGTGAAGTTTTTGTGAAGATGGCGCGTCATTAAGTGTTAACTGAAGTTCAAGAAGGGACGACATGTTTGATGAAGCATAAATTTGTGAAGTATGGCGCATTTGAATGTTAACTTCACTTATCAAAAGGGTCGCCATATTTAGAATTTTAATGATGAAGCATAGTTTTGTGAAGCTACACATTTTATAAAGAACGACAACTTAAGTTCCAAAAGGGTTGTTATTTTTAGAATTAAGGCATATGAATTTGGCGCATTCACTTCTTGAAGGCCAACTGAAGTCATGAAAAGCGTCACTATTTTTGGAATATTTATTGCATGAAATATGGCGAATCTCTTATTGCCAAATTTAGTTATCAAAAGGGACGCTTTAGTTCTAATTTGTGAATCTAAAGTAAGTTTGAAGATGGCAAACTTAATATAGATTGCCAACTGAAGTCAAACCACATGAAGTTGTTAACTGAAGATTGAGAAGGGAAACCCTAATGGATGGAAATTTATTTAGCTTATTTGAGTTTCAGTTAAATGGAATGAGGTCCAATCATAAGCCAAGTGCACTTTTCATGGAGTCCATGCCTTATGCGAATTTCATAGATGAAAATCTATTTAACCAAGCAATGGCGTCCATTATTTCATCATCTTTAGCTTCGAAGTTCATATTCTTCTTGAGCGACCAGCAAGCTAAAGGTGCTACAGGTGTCCGAATTTAGCGTTCTTCATAGCAACGAGTTTAGATTGTTCAGAGGAAGGCGATTCTAGACTTTATTTTCACTTTGCATGCAGGTTTTATCAAATTCCAAGGAAGAAGTTGGCGGATTTTTCATAAGCAGACAAGCAAAACTTTCTATCTTCTGTCTTATTTCTTCTATTTCTCACCTTAGGTAATTTCTTCGCATGTTAAAGAAATTCAACACATATTCAGAATCTGATCATCTGGGTTCGCATATTTCAGCATTTGCAGCAAAACCCACGTCTTAGATTTTTTCGAGAAAATCGCCCCGTAGCCTTCATTCTGAAGCTCTGTGCTTTTTTTCGAGAATCTCTTTGCATGTGGGCTTGAAACACATTTTTTCAAGAATTCAACTATCTGGGTTTGTTCAGAATTCCATTGTGCACAAAACCCATGTTCCAGAAAAACTTCAAAAATTTCTTTCGTCATAAGCTATTTTTAGCCTTGTCCAGAGGTTTTTAGTTTTTCCATAAAGTTCTTCAAGTATATTCGACTTTACATTCAAAAGTCCTTATTTTAAAAATGCAGTTCAATCTCATTAATTACAACGTCAAATCAGCTCTTGCACATAATTTCATCAAGACTTCAGATACAGACCTGAATCATGTTTATCCAGTGGTTAATCTGAGCAGTCTGGAGGCTGTTAGCAGCAATTCATTGAGGAATCTTGAGCGTTTCGGATTGCTAGCAGCAGCATCCATTCCTGTTACTACTTTCAATCTTGAGTTCGTTCTTGCTTGCATCAAGCATTATGACTCATCTTCACGTCAAATCAGATCAGTTGACGGGAGGGTTGTTTGCAGTCTCAAACCGAAGGACATAGAGAAATGTTTTGCTATTCCTCCTCGTTCAGATAACTTTACTGTGGTTCTTGAAGCTTGTGAGAAGATATGGGATGTTGATCAATAACGTTCGCAGAGAAAAGTGGCTCAGAAGTGGCTGAAAGTTCAGAAAACTAACATGCCTAAGAAGGTTGGTGATGGAGAATTCAAAGACGAAGTTGTTGTTTTGATAACTTTACTCAACCGAGTTACCGGTCAAACAGATGCTAGCACTTTCTGTTCATGGATGTTTTACCTGATTACCAGAATTCTTGATGGTACAGAGCATTTTGACTGGGCTATGTTGATTAGTGATTGCTTACATCAGCAAATTACTAACTTTCTCAAATATCATGAATTTCATATGATATCCTACTTGGTTTACTTGGTTGCGTTTCAAGGTAGCTATAGGCTTCTAAAAACTAATGGCACTCTCGGTGTTCAGCGAGTTCACGAGTATTATCCTCAGTTGGAGTTCTCTCAGTCCAAGCAAGACTTCTGAGCAGTGAACGATCACTTTTCTATGAGAACCGTTAGAGATCTTGACAGCGAGATGCACATTCGTATTTTTGCCGAGGCTAAATCAGCAATGGAGACTTGGGCGGATTGGTTTATCCAGTTCCCTACTTTCACATACATCCAGGTTTATGGATATGTTGGAGAACCCTTGATGTTGCCAAGGTTTCCGTCAGACAAGATTATCTTTATGGAGTTCCTCAGACAGATGCAGCATGTTCATTTCTTTCTTCGTAGTCATCATAAGACTGCGGCTAATTTTCCATTCACATTGGGAATTTTCACATGCAATGCGGCAACAGATGCCAGGTTTATGTCTATCGAGATAGAAAGGTTCAAACTCAAGACTTATACTGAGAGGCGTTCCTATGATCCTCTCAGTCATTATGCAGACAGGTTGGAGCGAGGGATTGCACATAAGCCAGCACTTGAAGATTTATGGGCTAATTGTGAAGATGAATTCGAGGTTCGTCGTTGTCACTATTGCCCACTATTGGTCAGCTCTCTGATTACCTATCAGAAGATGTTGATGGTCTATCAAATGATGATGGAGAAGTTCTTCTCAATTCATATGTCAAAGATCAAGTTGCTCGGCAGCCACTTCGCTCACCTGATTGGTATGCTAAGGAGAATACTTCTATCGAGGAGGTTTCCAGATCAGTTATCAAGACTATCAAGTTGTTCTTGGAAAGCAAGCGGAAGCAAAAGTCAGTTCCTGTAGCAGAGCTACCAAAGGATTTCTCTTCGTTTCCTTCTACTTCTAGGGCAAGACCCAGAGTCAAGACCATTATAATACCTCCTGAAGGGGTTAGAATCAGTGGAAACACAGGGAAAAGAGCTACTGGTAAGAGGAAGCAGAAACAAGTTGAGAATGTTCTTGAGGTCCTAGTAGAGATAGTCATTCAGGCTGAACCTCGCGTTTCACCTCCTAGTTCGCCTCATGTACAACCTATTGACATAGATTCTGAGCCTGAGACACCAATTCAAGCTGGATCGGAGACACCTGAACCACCACAGGTTGATACATCAAGGACAGTCTCTCCTCGAATTGAAAATATTGTTCAGTCATGTTGGCTCAAGAAGTCTTTGGGAAGACAGAGGCGTGAACCTTTGTACAACCTTGATTTATCTGAGTTCGGTGAACCTTATCAGAGAAGGTCGAACAAGAAGATAAAGAAACAAGTGCATATCGAGAAAACTCCAGAATCAGAGATTGTTATCGAAGTTGTCGTTCCTCAAGAGGATAAAAGCTTGGATGAAGTTGAAGTTGGTGACTTTACATTCACTAAGGAAAATCTTGGTAGGACCACTAGAGAGACAGATGTGACTCTTCTTAAGATCGTCACTAATAATCTTGAAGAGCGAATCACGAAGGATGGAGAAGATAGGGCCTTACTCAAGGTTGAAAATAGTCAACTTCGTCAGTACATTTCTGATCTTGTTCATGGAAATTCGAGCAGAGCACCTGTTCTTCCTCAGCATACACCTGTAGAACAACAAAAACTGGATCAGTTAGTCAGTCATGGCAGACTTTTGGACAACTGGATTGAAGGTTTAGTTGCTACAGGTCGGCGTCTTCTTGCAGATTTGTATCAGTTGAGGAGTGATGCACATAAACTCCGTCAGGGTATTCAGTTGCTTGAGGTTGTCGTTGCAGAGAGTTTGGAAAAGGATCGTGTTCTGGTATCTCAGTTGTCAGTTGCATATGATGCCTTGGAGATCGATGAGGATGAAGACAAAGTTTTTACTTGGAGAGAGCAGCACCTTCTTAGGATGGAAATATGTGAGAAGATTTCTACCAAGTTGTTTTCACTCAAGGATGATGTGGTTGGAGTACTTGCACTTGTCAGCGGTTTCGTTGTTTAGATTCTGTGTCATTATCTTCTTGAAGATGGCACGTATGTTGAGTTGGAAAAAGTACAAGTTGAATTTGAGAAGCTGATTCGTGACAACCTTGAAGGAGAACCAATGGCGCCTAAGTTAGAGAATGTTTCAGTGATTGCAACCAGTTTCAGGAAGGCGACTGAAGAATGTAAAGATGGCATGCACACGATCACAGAAAGTGGCAGAGAACTGAAGAAGCATACTGTTGTTTTGAGCAGCGTCAAAGTGCCAGATGACAAAGAGATCGATGAGTTCTTGGTCGAAGTGTTAGACCGAGTTGACATGGAGTGATCTGCCAGTTGGAACCTGCAGTTAATTTCGAGGATTGAGTCATGAGCAGGAGTTAACTCGACTTTGAGTCTTGAGTTTACTTGCTGATTTAACACATGCTTATCTCATCCTTGGAATTATCATCCCAGGAGTTAGGGTTAGGGTTTCTAGTTAACTGAGGGTAGTGTCCAGTTAACTTTGCTTTAAATAAGGACGTGCATGCTTGCACATTGTCCATTTAGGTTAAATGTACCAGTTAACTGATGGTAGCTTTCTAGTTAACTGTATAGTTTACTTCGTTAGGGTTTGGCAACAAATCTTGCATGTATTGCGAGACTGTAGATGACTCAAGGTGATTTTAGGGTTACCTACACCTTGATGTATATAAATAAGAGCTTTTGCTCATTTGTAATTAACTTTTGCTTGAGAGAGAAATATATGCTGCGCCTACCTTGCCCTCAATATTGCTCTTTTGGTATTTGTTCATGCGTCTTTGCTATTACAGTTGATTTATATTCCACATAGGGTTTCATGCGATTGTGATAGTGAATTCCTTCCATAGTTTAGATAAATCTATTTTGTGCATCTTTATCATTACAATCAATTGTTATGCCACATAGGGTTTCATGCAATTGTGATGATATATCTGTTTCGTGAACTTTTACCATTATGATCAAGTGTTATGCCACATAAGGTTTCATAAGATTGTGATGATAAATCTATTTTGTGAAGTCTTTACTATTATAATCAAGTGTTATGCCACATAGGGTTTCATAAGATTGTCATGGTAAATTCTTAAATCTGTTTTGTGCCTAATAAACTTGTTCAGATTGAGATAATAGTTGTGCCACCTTGCCTTCAAGTAGAGAATCTGAATCCGTTTATCGTCTGATAGTCAAAACGTTGCTCCATTTTATCATGCTCTATTTTCTTGAGGGAACTGGATAGAATTTAAGTTATTAAAGTTTAGTTGTAGTTGTGAATCTGCGAAAACAGAGAAAATTCTCAGCTGCAACGTAAATAGTTTTCGAGAAAGCCTTGTACCTCTACAGCTGAAACAAAAAGAGAGGAATTAGTTTAGTTTATTTCCCTTTGCAGGTATTTTTTTCAAGCACAACGAGGGAGGTTCCCCTCCTAATTTGAAGAGCACTCATTGCATAGTGTGCATAGTTGTCCGTACCAACTCTTACTCTAGAGGTGCTAGTTGTTACGCCAACAATGAGCAACTTTGCAAAACAACTAGTGTCCCAGAAAATGAAAAAAGGAAGAATTGGATGAGGCCATTATTTCAAAAGACGCGGAGATTGCTTCTCTTAAAATCTCTCTCCTATCTTCCCCTACACAACCAAACATCATTCTGTTGGTTAGGCAGTTGTACATCTCTTGCTGGGAAAAGATTAAAACCTTTTGCTTGGCATTGCAGCCTACCCTTCGATTCATTGCCAAGGCATCGAGGCTGAGCCAGGAGGCTCATGATACGATTGAGCAGTTCCCACGGTTCATCTTGGAGAAAGTTCCAGAAGCAAAGGATCTGCTCACCAAGTTATACTTGGTCTCTGATGAAAACCTCGGCAGAGCAGGTATTGAAGATCGAGATGCTACTGCTCAAATGGAAAATAAGTTCATCTATTGCCACTCTGCCTTTTAGTGCACTAAATCAGTCACGGCTACTCTGAGCAAGACACTAGACAACATACGGGGGAGTTTCTCCGAGTTAAACAGGATGGGTTTGTCATCCCCGTTCCTTGAAGATGGCTCTATTGCCACGACCGAGCAGATTGCAGAAAAGATAGAAAAGAAGGAAAATGATCCGAAGGCTTTCAGGGATTTCAGTCATCCTTCCACGGCGACCAACATTGAGGGAGTGATTCATCCGCTTGCACAACTACTATTTCATTGTGAAGCAGGGGTTGGTTTACATAATGCACTGCCTCACAAAGAAACTATTGATCTAAGTGGAGCACATGAGAATTTGCGCAACATGGTGAAGCCATCTGAGGATGAATGGTCGCCTCTGTAGGCAGCTCTTTCCAATCTCTGACTCCATTATCTAATGAAATGGCACTTTGGCCTATAAACCAGAGAAATTTTGGGTTCTCCATTCCTTAGTCGAAACGCCCCTGATAGTTGCCAAAAGATGTTAATAAATATTTAACTAGCTCCCTTCGGGTGTATTTTCCTCTATGTGTCGGCCTGTGCATCGCAGGTAATCAACTCAGCCTTTTTGTATAGGTTCTGCTCTCCCGCTCCACATGTCTACTCCTTGCAACCCTGAGTCTCTGCATTCCTTTCACATCCTAGGAAGCCCCACTATGCTTCCACATGTCATGGCTGTAGGATAATTTTTGATCATGCTTTCTTGATGTCTCCTCAAGCTCCGCTCGGGTTCCATGAAGCCCTCATTCCCAAAAGGTTTTGGCGGACCTCGTAGTTGCTATCTGCAATGTACTCTTGCTATGTGTCTACTATTCACAAATCTTTCAACACAGAGATGTAACAATCGCGGGCAACGAAAGGCTACCACGTGTCTCTTTTTCCCCCTGGCTGGTGGTCTTTCTCTCCACTATTGGTTAAGTGCTTCACCCATTTGACGCGTGTAGCCTTAGCGCAAGTCTTCAACAGCGAGAGAGAGAGGTTCACACGAGCAGCGAAAGGCTACCACATGCCTAGTCAACGGATCTCATATTCAAGCGGCAGACCGGATGAATCGAATGCTGCTATAAGAAGGTGACACTTGTCTAATTAAGCTTTGTCAGGACCATTGCCATCATTTGCAGAGGATGCACCTATGCCTAGAATGACTGGATGCTTGGTTTCAAGTCATTTTTGATGCAACGGCTTTGGGAATATTTTGATTTTTGCATTATTTCCAAGGGATTGAGAAATCCTTTCTATTGTTGCTCTCCGAAGCGGTGGGGGTTTTTCCTGCTATATATACTTTTCTCTGTTGTGAGAATGGGGGTCCGAAATTTGAAGTAAACACTAGTTTTGGAAAAAGACACCTGGCCTTTATTGCTATTTTATTTTATTGCAAAGACTCTCAGACTTTGCCAATTGTTCGACCTTTCTATTTTTTCATGCTATTTGATCAAACTGTAAATTGTGCTTTTATTGTTTGAACATTTCATTTGAGAACTTCTATATATGTTGAATGCAAGTTTTCTGACCTAGACCATGTCTAAAGACTCTTCCTGGTAGTAGGAATGTATGCAATATTATTTTATGTCAATGAATGGATTGTCTATGTAGTAATCTTCAGTTTCTAATTTTTTGGAACACCACAAATACCAATCAGGCCTGTAGTCTGTGATTTATCATGCCTATCATTAAGTGTTGGCGCATCACCTTAGGTGAGACTTTATTTTATTACATCTATTTCCTTTTCCCTTTCCAAACCCCCATTATAGAAGAAGTTAGCTTCTCTAAAAACCCGGAGGTAACTCAGTTTAGCGCAAAAGGTACCCCATAAACTGAGTTTCCCATAAGACACTGTTACCTCGTCAAATTTTGGGGTCAACATGAAGCTTACATAATCTTTGATTAGAGACAATTCTAAGAAGTTCTTCAACAAGATAAAAAGGAGGATTGTACCAATTGGGATCAATTCTCCAAGAAGAAGGATTGGAATCAACATTCCAATAGTCTTTTACTAGACAACCTAATCTTCTTTTCAAGTTTATTTGAATAGTAGAACATATATGGTGGAGCTCTAGAGGGATAAATGAAATCCACATGTCTTCCCAGAATCTAACCTTCTCACCATTTCTAATTGTAATGGTGCAAATTTGCACCCTAGGTAAATTCCCATTTCATCACCCTTCCTTAGAAAATATAAATTCAATGATGCAAAATACTTGACATCCACCTTTCTTCATCCACTTGGTCATGTCTTTTTGCATAGGTGGAGGAATCTCTATCAAGGATGCATGTGCGTCACGAAAACATTCGCACATCACGTTGTCGTCTTGACAGGATTGTTGCCATTAGAATCAATAAAAATGTTATGTTCCCTATTAAGTGCCAAGTGTAGCATGTGTAGCGTCTCCTGCCTCCTTGATTGAAAAAATTTGAGCCTTCTACCTCTCTTTCACTAATTCAAATATATCAACTTTCATTCCTTCACTCTCTCTTGGATTCATTCACTCTCTTGGACTCTCTCTTGCATTCTAGCTCATTTCACTCTCATTCTCTTGCTTCTACACTTCTCTTGGTTGCAAGTTTTTCATTTTGGCTCCAACACCATGTTCTTGTTGCAACACCATTACTATTGAAGGATCATCATCCTTCTTCCTTCCACTATTAGCCTTGAGTGCTCATAGTTGGAAGGTGATATTGTTCCTTGTTTATTTTTGCATCATCTAATTTATTGAGTAGCATTATAGTTGTTTGTGCTCTCTACTTAGAAATACTATTTCCTTTCTACTTTCTCTATCGCTTTCTACACTATGTGGCTATCTGGTTGTTCGTGGAGATGGGAACACCAAAACGAGGGTCTGACTAAGGCAGACCTCAAACATAACCCAACATTTTTCTCATTTTCATGTATGTAGGTGCTTTTGAATGGAGCTACTTGAAGAATCAACTCATGGGTAAAAAAGTATATTTTCCCACTCTCTTTGTCATTTCTAGAATAGCTTATTTCTAGCATTATTTTTTTGTACTTGCAATTTCTATACTTTTCCCATATTTTGTTAAAGCATAAAACTCAAATAGTCAGATAGTTAAGTATACTCCTTGAATTTTATCTATTCTTTGGACTCTCATCTATATAGGATGCTAGCGCATCCCTGAGACACCAACACATTGCGCTAGAGTCTAAGATCCACGTTGTCGTCATCAGATAATGAGTTGTCTGGGTAGTAGACCAAACCTTTGAATTCGGCTCTTCTGACCCTATGACCATCTATTTTTAGTAGAAGGAAAGCGCCACACTATTTTCCCTTCTTTTTCAACCTTAGTACCTTGTCCTTTTCAATATGTCTAGAAAAATCGAGGTAGTTTAGGGAAATCCATTCCTTGGGGCTCTCCCATGACTTGGAGACTCGGGGGTGACTGATCCCCCTTCTCTACATTTTGGTGAACTCAACATGAACATCTTTGTGTCAAGAACTCTTCTCCCTCGTCTCGCATGTGTTGTAGACTTGTGTGTTGTAAAGCTTTATGAGCTTTACAAATCAATCTACAACCTATGGGCACATTGTCAGAAGAAGTGTGGACATATAAAGATGGATCCCAAGAAGGTCACTACAGGTCCCTCTTTTGATGAGTTAGTTTTTGGAACAAAGACAAGTTTCTCTAGTCCCTTTGGGGAAGACCCTCGTATTCCTACTCCTCCTGCTTCTCCTTCCGCTTTATCTGTGGAAAAGGATGAGGCTATTGAAATTCCTGCAAAGCAAATTTTTTCCTTAAACAAAAGGCTTTCAGAGTTTGGGGAGTATTTTGGAAAAGAAAGGACTATGACTAAGGCTGCTAAGATTGTTAATGCCTTGAGAGTTATGTTGGACAAGGACCAAGTGGGTCTTGAATTCCTCTGGGGTATTGCCAACATAGTGTATAGTCATGTCCCATCGTACAACCTTAGGTTTGATGTTGCTTGAGATCTTGGGTCTGAGACCACTGAAAGACAAATAGAAGTCTCGATGTCCAAGGTGTCGATGTATATGGCTAAGACCAACCTATCTGTCAACACTACCATTGTTCCTCAACCGCCCCCACTATCAAGGTAAACAAGGTATCCTTGGGTTTCAACTCAGCCAACTCTAATGTTCTTGGTGATAATTTTGGAACCCATGTTGGTCTTGGTAGCGGGGTCTCTATTGGAATGGGGGTCGGTGGCTTTGGTGGCAGTTCCACTGGTCCTGTCTCATCTTCTGACCTTTTCTTGAATGTCTTCTTACAGAACATGGGTCAGATGCAAAATCCACTAGCGAACTTGTCCAGTGCTACTTCACAACCTATCTTTCAACCCTTTTTTCATCACAATCCTTTGTCGATAACAATTCTAAATACTCCTATCCCTTAGGGGATGGAGATTCTGAAGTTCAAAAATTATGGTGGTAAAGGAGATCCTCAAACACACGTTTCAGAGTTTAACACTATGTGCATGGATTTCTTTCATTATGATGCTTTAATGGCTAAGTTTTTTCCAAGGTCTCTTAAGGATACTGCCCTCGAGTGGTATTGTTCCTTACCGAACAATTCTATCTTTTCATTTGATCAACTAGTAAATATATTTCTCCAATAGTTCCAAGCTAATATTGGACCGAAGATGACCTTTTCAGATCTTGTTTGATGTAAGCAAGGGGACAATGAGAAGATAAATGATTTTATCGCTCATTATCAAGCACTTTTCTTTCAAATTTATTATCCTTTGCCCGAATTGGATGTTCAAAAGGTCTTTGTTAGAAACCTATAGAGGCCTTGGTAGGAGAAATTTTCTTTAATGAAATATCCTTCTTTTGCACATCTATGTGTTGCGCTATGAGAATACTAGCATACAGTTGCACAATTTGGGGATCTTCCTCACGCTCACGTTCTAAAGGTCAATTTGTAGTGTCGGTGTCTAGTAAGAACAAGGTTGTTGCAAATGTGGTCTCTACATCTAACTACAAGATCCTAAAGTGCAATAGGTGTTTTATAAAGTTATCAGATTCTTACGCTTATGTGCTAAAAAGATTATTAAAAGACAAATTCCTAACATTACCAGACCCCCAACCTCTTACCGAACCCTATCTTGATTAGTATGATGAGTATCAATTTTTCCAATACCATCAAATACACAGACATGATACCAAAAGATGCATGCACCTGCGTCATGAGATCCAAGACCACATCAATGATGGTACTATCCATCTTGACATGAAGAAAAATTCTAATAAGTCTATGACAAAGGCTAAAAATGAATTTCAAATCTATACGGATCCACTACCGTCTCATTTCATCAACTTAATTATTAAACCTTCTACTTCTACGGAGTTAACATTGAAATACATTAACATGGTCTCATTCACACGTATTCCTCCCACTGAGCCTGCAAGTAGATCACTGAACATAACCTTTACCTCACTGGATTTACCAATGAATAAAGAGCCTTCTCCCTTGTATATTCCCACTCGTGTCAATGGGAACATCATGATTGGTGTCTTAGTTAACCCTATGAGCCGAGTGAATGTTATACCAGAAGAAACTCTGCTTATAAATTTTTTGCATAGGGAGGAATATGAAGAATCGAAGGCTAGTATACACACACACGATGGATTCTCGGTCCCTCCTATTGGTTCTATTACTGTTTTGGTCTTGGTGGGACCCCAGGTCGTGGATACCTCTTTTGTCATAATTCTAGAGTCAGACCTATTCAGGGTGAAACTAGGGCTTCCGTGGTTAGTTTCCCTAAATGGTGTCACTTCGGTGATTCACAAATGTCTCAAGTTATCTCATGATGAATCTATGCACATTGTGCATGACACCAGTTACAAACCACTAGTGTCACATGGGGGATTTTTTATAGACCACTTTTGGCCTACTCCGGTCGGACCCCTCCCTTTGAGGACATGATAGGACAAAACTAGGGTAAAGAGTGAAATAGATTTAATGTTTAATAACTAGATTCAGTTTGGTCTAAATGTCAATCTGGGGGCATAAACTTGTGAAAGGTGTTGTGGCTATATACACAAGGGCTATAGGTAGTGAGGTGAGTATAGAGGAAATACAACTATAAAGTAAAAACACTTATTTAAGTTAATACACAAATTTTGCACAGTTCTAAAAACTACAATAGGAGTTGTGATAGGAATTGTAGTCTGTAACAGTGTGACAGGAAACAGTCCAACAACTATATTTTTGTGCAATCTTCCAAATCACTAGAATGTTATCAAATATAACTTTTAATTAGAGAAATAAATACAAAGATGACTTTGGATTTCTCAAATAATTGAAACATAAATCTTTATATACCATTCATAATCAAATCACTCCAATTTACAAATCACACATGGAATAAAATAAAACATTAATCACATAAAATACTTAAATAAAAATACACAAAAACATCACCATGATTTTTGAGGAGTGGGACCTTCCTCTTGGTCAGTAAGGTGGTTAAAATGTTGCTACAACACTCAAATCATGACCAACATATATTCATTAAAACAAAATATATTACAGTTTTTATTTATGCATTATGCTCATTGTTGTTACAATGTTGCTACCTTTATTTCATAACCCACATTGCCATATTTATGCCTTTCTATCTCTTATGTTGTGCTACTTTACAACATGATAATTCACCCTCCTTTATAGCTACTACATTGCCTTATAAGGTGGGAAACAAATTACAAGTTATTCTACTATTCTCACGCCCTTCCTCTTATTTCCACATGTAGATTTGTTGCATTCTTTTTCCAATATTATGCATATGCTTTTCCACACCGCTTATTATATTTTTTGGTAGCCCTATTTTATAGCAATTTCTCTTATTCTCTTGCCACCTCTTATGGAATTACTTATGGCTTGTGGGTTGGAATAAAACTAGCCATAAAAATAGCTATTTGGTTTGCCTCGTCCATCACAATTATATTAGTTACAACAACAAATAATACATATTATTTTGTGTCACATGAGTATAAAAATATATTATTTATTGTTAGCACAATAAATAATTATTTAAAATTAAATTAATAGCTGAAATTATTTATTATTGTGAAGGGAGCAAGAATTCTATGTGAAGGCGATAAGAAATCTACATTCTCCTCATATTGTAGGATTTATTTTTTAAACATAATAGCAACAAATATATAGTCTAATATTTATTATTCACATATTTTATTTAAAAACTAAATTAAATATTATTTATTTATATTTAACCATATGCAAAAAAAAGTGGTAAAATGGAAAGGTTAAAATATGGCATAAAATGGAACATGAATGACTCTCATCATTCCCTCCAACTTAGCATATTGCACGTCTTCATGCAATCTTTATTTCTAAAAGGTTTTGATTTGAACTAGCGACCTTTCGATCTATGGCATGTCCCTTCTTTACCCTTGATTATTATAGCTCATGCTTAATTGCATTTCCCTTTGATTTTTATCAACCCCTCATCATAACAAGCTCTCACAGATTTGCTTTATTTTTCAACTTACATTTTTTCTTTTCATTTTCAATAGTCATACCTTCCTCCAACTTTTTTTTCCATCATTTTTTATTTTCTCTATTTTTTCAATTTTTTCCTTTTTTTATCATTTTTCCATAGCAATTTTTTTTTAAATACTATATATAGGAGGTATCATAAAAATTTATCTCCATATTCATGAGCTATATGAAATGGGTGAAATGATAAACAATATAAATGATTATGAAGGGTGGAAATAATGGATACTATGATGGGATACTTAAGGATAATGATGGGTGAAAAGATAGGTAATAAGGATGGTGAACCTCCCCCCAACTTAAAGGGTTGACCGTCCTTAAGAAACAAGGAGAGGGTTGGTGTGAATGCTACTTTATATGATTAATATAATAAGAAATATTAATAAAGTTGAAAGATAAAATAATGAAAAATAAAATTGATTGTTTTACCAACTTGCATATCCATGTATGCCAAGGTTTGGTAGCCAAAAGAACTCAACAACTGTGAATCTCCAAGATGGAACCAAAAACTACATTTGTGAATGTCCAACAAGGAAGGAACTAAAAACTATTATAAGGATTGCATCCACACCACACATGAAAGATCTCCATCAGAATGAAGCATTATGGAACATACTGATGGTAATAGATTCTCTTTGCATTGTTGTTAACACATCAACCGAATGTGTAACTCTTGCTATAAGTGATCAATGTCATATTGACCATAACAAACTAGAGCACAAGTGAGTTGTAGGAGGTGTTGGGAGGCACTCAGACAACCATTGAAGCAACAAAGTGTACTTGCAAAACGATTAGCTCGTGCAAATATTTTTTCATTTTTTTCTTCTTTTTTTCTTCTTTTTTTCAATTTTGATAATGACAAGTGACTATTGGCAAGCCGGTTTCCAATCACTTATCACTTAGTGGCACTATGAAAACAGTTATCACCACTAAGAATTTTATTCAACTACAATCCACCAAAAACTAGTTTTCAAATTGTAGTTGTCTAACAATGCTTGAAGGTTTTCATTGTTAGAATTTATTGCTCTTTTTCATTGTTTCATTTTTTATTTTTGCAATGTTTCTCATTTTTTTCATTTTTTTCTTTTTTCTTTCATTTTTTTCAAAAGTTGCATAGAATGACCAAAGAAATGAAACTCTCATATGGATGATGAAATGATACCATCCAAATCCTAGAGTTCCATCTAAATCCCTTCAATAAAAGTAACCGGGAAAATCAATTGCTTGTAGTACTTGAAATGATGACCAATAATAACTTAAGAATAATCTGGAACATAGAACCACCGCTGCAAACAATCTAGATCTTATTTAGCTCATCCCACCATATCTAAAAGGTGAATGTAGAACTTCAAAATACATGCCCACTCACTTGGTCAAAAGAATTACTCACAATGGTTGCAATCTTTGAAAGACATGTCATTCTATGATGACCAATTTGAAACAAGTCATATTGACATATCCTTTCCTTTTAAGCATGAGAGATATCCATAACTATTGCCAAAGATGTATGAAAATCTGTAGTTGCAAATACTACAACTTTCTTACCATAGACACGGTTGTGTAGTGAAAGACCAATTGTAGTCTCTCAACTTGTCCAATGTGTCCATACAACTTGAGGTAGGCGGATACTCATCTCGATGAAGGAATGTGATGATTTGAATTTTAATGTATTCAAGCTCCTTGATCATGTCTTCAAGTTGTCTCTAAATGTGTAGCTCAATAACATAGGACTACAAGATTCATGGATCTCATAGTACTTCTTCCACATGGTCTATCATCAAGATAAGTTCTACCCATGAATGTTGTTCACATTTTGCCCAATAATCCTCTTGTGATCTCCAAGAGAGAAACACAAAAGAAACTTGATGTTCCCCATACAATTAGTAAGGCCAACAAAACGTGTTTTTGGATGCTCATGTAGATAAGCATCATCAATTGGTGCAAAAATGTTGGGAAAAATGGATAATAAACTTGCAACCATATTCTCAATACTAAGCATATCAAGTATAGTAATTTTAAATCTGTACAACATCATCCATTTAATAACTCCACCATTAATGAGTAGATTATTCATCGTTGTAAAATGAAGGGTAGAGTTATTAATATCTAAATAAAATTAATGAATTACAATGAATGCTTGTGCAAACACAATATAAATTCAAGTCCAATTAACACAAGAATTCAAATCATGATTTGGTCCAAGTATCACATAGATGGTTGTATTAGAAGAACCAATGAAACAATCAATGAGGTTTAATTAGAATTCAACCAAGAATCGTCAAAATTCAAGGGATTCCCCCCCAACTTAACTTCATATTGCAAAGGCAAGAAAGCATTAAGATAATCCAAAGAATGAATAAAGTCAGTGACATATTTAAGAATACCTTGAGCCTTGTTCAATGAACAATCAACCAAAGATTTCCAAAATTTAATAGATTTCCTCCCCCCAACTTAATTTCATATTGTAAAATCATGAGGGTATTAGGATAAGCCAAAGAATTAATAAAATATATATTTAATATCGTAGATCTTTAATGAATGATCATCCATTTGTAGCAGGTGAGAATTGCATTCAAACTCATCTAGTTGTGCTTAATCAATTAATTATTAGTGGACCTAAATCAATAAGTGTGTGAGGAATACACATTTTTACCTCAAGTCTCCCAAGATCTAAATGTTTGGATATGAAAACATTTATAAATGATATATCTTGTAGTTGTTCATTCTTTATCTCAAACAATTCGTAAATGATTAATGTATTAAGTGTAACACCTCTTAACTTGTATGATAACTTTCAACACACACATTTATGAGTGCAATGATAAAGTTAGACTCAAATTGAAGTGTTTCTCTATGTGTGTGAATTCTTTCTAAAATTTGTGATTCATTAAGTAGATAATAAGAACTAAGTTGATTATCTTTTAATTGATCCTTTAGTTCAATTAAAACAAAATCACATCTTTTAGTTGTATGAATATATTGCAATTGTGATTCACCAATTTCAAGCACATTAATGGAATGTAAAGGGATCATTAAAATCTCATTATTATATGTAGATTGAACCACATTATTAGATAATAATAATTTATTAGGAATTGCAATTTCCCTTGGTGGATATGTTGGAGTGGATGGTGGATGATATGAATGTGATAATGACAATGGTAAAGGTTGTGTTGGATATAAAGTGGGTGGTAATAGAGAGGATGGATATTATTGAGATGGTAATATAGAAGATGGATATGATGGAGATGGTAATATATGTGATGGGTATTGTGGTTGTTGTGAGCATTTATAATGAAATTTTTGGTAAGATGGAGATTTTTACATTCACCATAAATGATAGGTGGAGAATCACTTTGTGAAGAAACATATTTTCTTTCAAATCTAATAGAATTATAAGATATTTTAAAATCATTAAGAATACCTTGATCTTCCTAGTTTGATGTTTGAAGTTGTCCTTGAGTTACAAAGAAGACTGGTTCACTTCCATCTTTGTCGTGTTGAGACTCACTTATAACATCTATCTCCTTCACCATGTCCTCTTGAACAACTTGGCATGTGCACTTATCTTCTTCCTTGCAACAAATTGAACAAAAAATGGTCAAATCTTCATCTATGGATTCATTTTTAAAAATCTATTGTCCCTCTAAAAATTCATGTATTATTTGTTCTTGCTTAGTTATAAGAATGAGATTTGTAGATGCTTGTGACAATGGTAAGAGAAGATTTTGATAATCTAAGTTGCATTCTTTAGGTAGAGGGAATATAAAAACATCACCTTTTGTCAGTGTGATTTCCCCACCAATTTCTTCCTTGGTTTTTAAATTTAAAATTGATGTGTTTAAACTACCTTGAAAATGCAACATTTTTTATGGTTTTTCTTTTCTTGTTTCTTCAAAATTACTTCTTTACCTATCAATTGACTCACAACTGGTATGAATATAAATGAATTTATCTTCTAAGATCTACCTACAAACTCAAACCATGCATCTATATGATTTAAAACAATGCAAATTAGGACTAATCAACTAGGAAAGGCTAGCAATTGTGCAATATTTCATCCTAATGCATTGGTCCTAACTCATCTCACTAGGCTAATAGGCCTTTAAGACCTTTCCCCAACAACGACACCAAAATGATGGGCCAAAATTTGGGTAAAGAGTGATAGATTTAATGTTTAATAACTAGATTCAGCTTGGTCTAAATGTCAATCTGGGGGCATAAACTTGTGAAAGATGTCGTGGCTATATGCACAAGGGCTGCAAGTAGTGAGGTGAGTATAGATTAAATGCAATTATAAAATAAAAACACTTATTTAAATTAATACAAAAATTATGCACTATTCTAAGAATCACGACAAGAACTGCAGTCTGTGACAGTGCGACATGAATAGTCTAGCAATTACTTTATTTTTTGTGAAATCTTCCAAATCATCAGAATGCTATCAAATAAAACTTTTAATCAAAGAAATAAATATAAAGATGCTTTTGGATTTCTCAAATAACTGAAACATAAATCTTTATATACCATTCATAATCAAATCACTCCAATCTACAAATCACACATGGAATAAATTAAAACATTAATCACATAAAATACTTAAATAAAAATACACAAAAACATTACTAGGATTTATGAGGAGTGGGCCCTTCCTCCTAGTCAACAAGGTGGTTAAAATGTTGCTAGAATACTCAAATCATGACCAACATATATTCATTAAAATAAAATATATTACATATTTTATTTTTGTGTTATGCTCATTGTTGTTACACTGCTGCTACCTTTATTTCATAACCCATGTTGTCATATTTTTTCCTTTCTATTCTCTTATGTTGTGCTACTTTACAACATGCTAATTCACCCTCCTTTATAGCTATTACATTGCCTTATAAGGCGTGAAACAAATTACAAGTTATTTTACTATTCTCATGCCTTTCCTCTTATTTCCACATGTAGATTTATTGCATTATTTTTTCCAATATTATGCATATACTTTTCCACACCACCTATTATATTTTTTTGGCAGCCCTATTTTATAGCATTTGCTCCTATTCTCTTACCACCTCTTATGCTATTATTTATGGCTTGTGGGTTGAAATAAAACTAACCATAAAAATAGGAGTTTGTTGTGCCATAAAAATAGTTATTTGTTTTGCCTACGTCCATCACAATTATATTAGTTAAAAAAGCAAATTAAACATATTATTTCATGCCATATGAGTATAAAAATATATTATTTATTGTTAGCACAATAAATAATTATTTTAAATTAAATTAATAGCTGAAATTATTTGTTGTGAAGGCAATAGGAAATTTGCATTCTCCTCATGTTGTAGGATCTATTTTCTTAACATAATAGCAAGAAATATACAATCTAATATTTATTATTCACATATTTTATCTCAAAACTAAATTAAATATTACTTATTTATATTTAACCATATGCAACAAAAGGTGGTAAAATGGTATGATAATGTATGGAAATGGGATATGAAAATGGGTTAAAGGGTATAGGAAAAAGGTTAAAATATGGCATAAAATGGAACATGAATGACTCTCATGAGGACATACTTTCTATATCATGCCTATGTCAAGTATAAGACTAGGGGAACAATGCCAAAAGTGACCTATCTGGTATCCCCCCTATGCTATCTCAGTAAAAGGGTCTATGATTATGCAGCAGCAAGCTGCCTCCTCCTCCTAGCAAAAGGGAAAGGGGAAGCTTACTTGCGACCATGGGCCTTCCTCTTCTGTGTCTTCTACTCTACCCACTTCTACTTCTCGCCCCACTATGGCGTCCTTGACTCTTGCTCCCATGCATTGCATGGGGAGCCTGATGGTGTTCGCTTGGTGAAAAGCTAAGCATTAAGTGTTTGATCTTCCTATCTTTCCCACGGTTCCTAGACTTGATTTTTATGGCAAGGGGAAGGATCCTTATGGAGTTTCCCCCATGTCTCAGCCTCTACGACCTCCTACCATTCTTCCTTCTACCCCTCTAGTAGTGGATGGGAAGAGGCCCATTGACGAGGCACTCATGTTTGCTTCTCCACCTGCTGATGTTTTCACTCTTCCACTCCCTACTCCTACCCCTATCCCGGAGGCTGTCCTTCCACTAAAAATGGCTGTGGAGGACACTCCTATGTCAAAATAGGAGCCTCCTTCCTCTTCCCAGGCTATGACATCTAGTTCCTGAAGCCAACGTAACTGGCTTGCACGTGAGCACAAGTACAAGAGAAAAGACCTGGTTGTTGAACTAGCTACCTTGCAGAAGATAGAGGGGGAGCTAGTAGCTCCTATTTCTATTGTGTCTCCTCCTTCTGCTCCTACTTTAATTCCACTCACCTTAGTTTTACTTTTGACTCCCCCAACGGGTGATGACAATCCTCACCCCAAAATGGTACAAGTGTTCATCACTCCTTCCATGGAGCCTCCTCTCTTGATGTCCCTTTTGGGCATCCATCCTTTTCCTCAGCCCATAGACATGTTGAACACAACAATGGTGTCTATTGCGGCTTTTTCTTCTCCCTGCTCTGCCTCTACTTCTTTTGTGGGGATCCAACATCCTCTACTAAAGCATAAGCCAAAGAATGACCTCACTTCGAGTGGTGGTTGAAAGAAGGGATCACCTTCTTTGGGAGCTATTTTTGCTTTGGATTGTGATATCCTCATGATGGAGGTGACCACTGCATTCCCTAAGTTTGTCACTGCCCCTCTCGATGAGGCTGGCAGTGGATCTCAGGTGCTTCCTTCTTCTCCCACCTAGTTAACACATGGTACTCTTGTGAAGTACATGTTTAACTTAATGGATAATGTCTCGGCCCTATTTGCAATCTTTGTGAGATTGATGACCTTCACCTCACAAAATCTCAACAAAGAAGACCTCAAGGGGCCTTCTTCTTTGGCCCTTGTTGCAAGAGAGTCAAAGGGTACTCCCCTTGCTATCCCCCCTTTGCAAGCCCGTCCTACCTCCTCATATAATGATCTAGATTGGGAGTAGGATGACTTGCTGGTCAATGAGGAGTAGGGTGATACCTCTTCTTTATCTGTAGATTAGAATTGTTTGTGTGTTGTGTTCCCCCTATGCTTGTATTTATGTGTTTGTGATCCTACCTGGAGGACCCTTGCTACCCTTGTAGGTGCTTAGATACAAACCTAGAAATTTTTTTCATGAACTTCCTCTATTTGTTTCATCATTTTTCTATATGTCGTGACGTTTCTTTTTGACAAATTGGGACAATGCAAATCATTTGGGGCATTTAGGCCCTCTTCCATATTGACCCAATTTTTTATTTTTATTTTGTCTTCATGTGATCTTCTTCATGATCTAGGAACTTTGGGGGTTGATGATCGTTCGTTCATACGTCATGTACTACATATTTTTATATATGAATAGATCTAACCCTAAACTCCCATATCCCCATGTCTCTTGATTTCTTCTTTTTTGCTTGTCTCTCATTTATTTTTTCCTCATTTGTCTCTCTTTTTGCTTGCTTAGTGATGTTGTGGTGCTTATGTGTTGTCCCTCGCGTGTACGATAACATTTCCAAATTTACATCTCACTATGTGTCGTGGGCCACAACATCTCTACCTATTCTTTCTCTCCTTTGGATTCTATGTGCTCCTCTATGTAGAAAACACCATCCTAAGGGGGCTACCATACTTCTCTCCAATTTTCAATAAGGTGAATTCAGTGGCCAACGAATCCCTTACTAAAAAAATTTCATTTTTCAAAAATACATTCTTCAACAAGGACCCCTTAGTGAAATTTTTCTTTTGAAAATGAATTCGTAGCAAAAGAATTTGAAAAATTTCCTTTGAAAAGGGAGTACTTTTTCTTATGAAGAAGTATGAAAATTTTCCCTTGAAAAGGAGCATTCTTTCTATTAGATTCCTTGATGAAAGAGATCTTTCAAAAATATTATTTGATAAAAAAATCATTTGCGTAAAATATTATGCTTTTCAATCAAGGTATCCCTTTGGATGGGCCCCTTGCTATTTTGAAGGGTTCTTAAAGGGGCCCCTTTGAAAACTTCTCCTTTAATTGCTTGCTTTGTGATATGTCTGTCTATTTTGAACTTTTCTGCCTAACATGTTTTGTCTGCAACTTAACATGTTACTTTGTAGAACCAAGCACCTATAAAAGCCCCCTTTTACCATCAATATTTCCTAGTAGGACTGAGCACCTCGTCAAGCTTGCCTTGTAGGACCGAGAAATTGTAGGGGCCTATTAGGGTTAGAAGACAAATTTCTACCAGTTAAATGCAAATTTGATCAATAAAACAAAGAAATAGAACACACAAAAAATAATAGCAGCAATAAGACAACACAAATATTTAACGTGGTTCACCCAAAAGCAGGCTACATCCACCAATAAGAGGGTCCAAAATATATTAAACTTCCAGTAAATAACTTTTACGAAGCTTGCAACAACCACTGCAACTTGTAGCAACGTTTTTCTCCATGTTTTACCACTGTTGTTTTTACACAACCTTTGCTACGTGTACCCGCGACTCTTCCTGCATTTTTCCAACCACAAAACTATAAATTTCTGCTAATTTTTTTCACAACCTACTACCCTCAAAACTCGTCACCAAGTGTTTATATATGCTCCCACACATGTCTCATTAATTACAAATGAAGTGCGGCAATTGGTTTTTACTCATGCACCCAATGGCACATTTTATTTTGGGTGGATACATTTAATATTTTAAGTTGTCTTTTAATTTTATATTATATAATTGTAATTGATCACTTCCAACATTTACTATTTATTTGTAACCATCCTCTTAAATATAAGTACAAAATAAATATTTAATAAGTGCAAAAAATTTAAATAAAATATTAGTGAAGATCTTCCCATCTGAATCTGATTGGTCTCCATAATAAAAAAATCTCCCACTTGGAGACTGATCAAACTCCACACCATGCCATCTCCCACTTAGAGACTTATCATAACACCGCTGCCTATGCAACTCCCACTGGAAATAAGAACCTTGCACCCTGTTGTTCTTTTTTACTTAAATTCAACCTTAAAGGCCAACTGAAGCTGAAGAGGAGCTCAGTTTCTCCCTTGTCATGCCTTCGTAAACATATCCATTGGATTGTAATCTGTATGAATCTTTTCTAGCCTTACCTATCCATCGTCTAATACCGACCAAATAAAATGATATCTTAGTTGTATGTGTTTGGTTTTTGAGTGCAAGGCAAAAAAAATTGCGAGATGTATAACACTCTGACTATCCATAAACAAGTAACTTTTAGCCTGCTATTTCCCAACTCTTCCATGAAAATTTGCAACCATATCATCTCTTTGCTTTCCTCTATGGTAGAAACATACTCTGCCTATGTGGTGGATAAAGCAACCACCTTTTGCAATTGAGAAATCCAACTTATTGCTGTCCCACCAACTGTAAATACATAACTTGTGGTACTCTGCTTGGTATCTATATCCCCTGCCAAATCTGAGTCAACATAGCCTTTTAAATCAGTATTAGAGCCTCCAAAACATAAACATTTATTGGATGTACCTCTCAAATACCCGAGAATCCATTTTACCACATTCTGATGCTCCATTTCGGGATTACTCATATACCTGCTAACAACTCCTATGACATGTGCAATATTCGGTCTCGTGCATAGCATGGTGTACATTAAAATGCATGTAGTTGAAGCATATGGTACCTTGGACATTTTATCTTCCTCTTCTTGTGTCTTTGGACACATATCCTTAATTAATTTGACATGACTGGGCAAAGGTGTGCTGATAGCTTTTGCATTCTCCATATGAAATTTTTGCAACACCTTTTCAACATAATAAGCCTAAGCTAATTTTTTTTTTGTTTTTCCTATCTCTAGTAATCTTCATACCAAGGATTTATTTGGCTGCCCCCAAATTCTTCATAGCAAATGAATTTGTTAATTGTTGTTTTAACTCCTTTATGTGATCCATGTTAGACCCTGCTACAAGCATATCATCAACATATAAACATAAAATAATGTAGCTATCATCATCTAACCTCTTAAAGTAAACACAATGGTTTGAATTACACCAGTTGTAGCCTTGCTCAACCATAAAACTATTAAATTTAATATACCATTGTTGAGGTGCTTGCTTCAAGCCATATAAAATTTTCTTCAACCTACACACCAATTTCTCCTTACCTTTGACCTCAAATCCCTATGGTTGTTCCATATATATTTCCTCTTCCAAATCACCATGGGGAAAAGGCAGTTTTAACATCAAGCTATTTTAAATGCAAATCTTCAGCAACCACAATACTTAAAACAGTATGAATAGAAGTCATTTTGACAACTAGAGAAAAGATTTCATCGAAATCAATGCCTTTTTTCTATGCAAATCTTTTTACAATTAACCTAGCTTTAAATATTTTCTTACCTCCATCTTCCTTTTTCAACCTATAAACTCATTTGTTTGGTAAATCCTTTTTACCTACAAGAAACTTGCATAATTCCCTAATCTGATTTTTCAGCAAGGACTCCATTTCTTCTTCCATTCCATGCTCCCACTGAACCTTGGTATCCACCTACATAGCTTCATCATAAAATTTTGGTTCACCAACATCGGTTAATAAAATAGAATACAAAGAGGGAGAAAATATTTCCATGGGTCTACTTATCCTTGAAGATCGTCTAAAATTAATTGGAGTTTGTGGTATTTGTTGTTTTTGTTGTTGTTGTTGTAGAGCATAAGGAACCACTAGAACATCACTGTTTGGAGTATCATCCAACACTACATAATCATTTTATTTCTTCTCATGCTACTGCAACACTTTGTACATCTTCTCATTCAATATGACATCCCTGCTTCTTACAATTTTCTGATTTTCAAAATCCCAAAGCCTATACCAAATTCATCAATGCCATATCCAACAAATATACATTTCTTTGATCTTGCATCAAGCTTGTTTCTATTTTTAGAATCTACATGTCCAAATGCTTCACATCTAAAGGTTCTGAGAAAAGAATAACTCACCTTCTTACCCATCCATTCTTCCTCAAGAATACCACAACCCAAAGGATTAGAGGGACCTCTATTAATTAAATAAACAACAATGTTTACAACCTCTACACACATGTTTAAAGGCATCCCAACATGCAATCTAATACTCCTTGCATACTCCATTATTGTCCTATTCATGCACTCAACCACTCCATTTTCTTATGAAGTCCTTGGAACCATTTTTTTCCTATGAATACCATTAGAGGAATAATAATCTTCATACTATTTGTTGCACTCACCACCATTATCAAATCTGAGACATTTCAACTTTTTACCTATCTCATTCTCAACCAAGCTTCTCCATTTTTTAAAAGTTTCAAATACATTAGATTTTTGTCTAAGAAAATAAATCCATACCTTCCTTTTTGCATCATCAATAAAAATGACATAATATCGAGAGACACCGAGAGAAGATACTTGAGCTAGTCCCCATACATCCATATGCACAAGCTCCAATTTCTCATCTTTCTTTTGCTTCCCATCCTTGAGAAAACTAACTCTCTTTTGTTTGCCATACACACAACTTGCACAAAAATCCATATTCATATATTAGACCTAGTAAAACTTTCTTAGAATGAAGTAATTTCATACCTTTTTCACTCATATTCCCAAGTCTATTATGCCACAATGTTGTTTCACCCAGAAAAATTGTTCCTAAAACTGTTACAAAACTCGCAACAACTACTGTCAAACCTGTAGCAACTGTTGTAGCTATTTTTTCTAGCAACTTCTTTGTTTGATTTTTATCTACAATAGCTGAAGTAGAAGGAACAATATGACCTGTACAAAGATATAAGGTGCCTACTTTCGCACCTTTTTCTACCACTAAGGCACCTTTTGTAACTTTCCAAATTTTATCACTAAATGTAACAACACAACCTTCATCATCTAGTTGCCCTACTGAAATTAATTTTTTTGTTAACATTGGAATGTGTCTTACGTCTTATAATAGCCAATGATTCCCATTCTACAACTTAATCTTGATTCTTCCCTTTCCAACAATTTGACAAGGTTCATTATCTCCCAAATAAACCAACCCAAAATCCCCTTAGACATAATCAAGAAAATAACTTATATGGGGCATAGCATGAAATGAAGCCCTTGAATGTAACACCCAAGAATCATCAACATTATCAAGGTAAAAAATCAAAGCATCCTCATTAGATTTATCACTTACCACATTTGCCTCTTTATTGCCTTCCTTTTTGTCTCCTTTATTTTTTTGAGACCGACAATCTTTTTTTAAATGACCCAACTTACCATAGTACCAACAATCCCTCTTGTCTCTAGATTGGGACCTCTTTTGATTTTCCTCATGACTTCCCACAACCTCCAAAATTATTTCCTCTCTCCTTTTTTTTGCCCTTGCTTTCTACATTCAAAACACTACCTAATGCAGATGGACCACTTGAGCTTTTCCTACAAATTTTCTCACTCAAAATAACACCAACAACATCACCAAATTTCATCATATTTGAACTAGAAACATAATTACTAAGATCCATTACCAAGCTATTCTAGCTTTTAGGAAAAAAACACTAAATTAAAAGAGCCCTAACTTCTTCATCAAAGTTTACATTTACAGAAGTTAATTGACTAGCAATCGTATTAAACTCATTTAAATGATCATCAACTAACCCACCTACCATTTTCATATTAAATAACGCTTCGTAAGAAATACCTTATTTGAAGTGGAAGGCTTTTCATATATTTTTGCTAGGGTTTGCATCAACTCTTCAGTTGTTTTCACCGTTGAAATATTAAACGCCGCTAGGCATAGACGAATACTACCAAGTTCCTTTCTATCTAGAATATCCCAATCCTCATCAGAAATTACTGAGGGTTTATTGGCTTTCCCTTCCAATGGATTCCATAAATCCTTCTGATAGAGATTCCTCCATCTACATCTTTCATAATTGATAGTTTTTCCCATTAAATTTGTCTACCTTCAACTTACCCTTGCCTTCCATAACTCCCACTCAATTGTGAGAACTTCCTGCAGAGGATAACTAACCACAACCCACTCTGATACCACTTGTTAGGGTTAGAAGATATATTTATATCAGTTAAATGAAGATTTGATCAATAAAATAGAGAAATAGAATACACAAAAAATAATAGCAGCAATAAGACAACACAAAAATTTAACATGGTTCACCCAAAATTGGGCTACATCCACCAACAAGAGGGTCCAATATATATTAAACTTCTAGTAAATAAATTTTACAAGGTTTGTAACAACCATTGCAACCTAAAACAACATTTTTCTCCATGTTTTACCACTACTTTTTTACACAGCCTTAGTTGTGTGTACCTGTGACTCTTCCTATGTTTTTCCAGCCACAAAACTATAAATTTTTGCTAATGTTTTTCACAACCTACTGCCCTCAAAACTCATCACCGAGTTTTTGTATATGCTCCCCCACATGTCCCATTAATTACAAATGAAGTGTGTCCATTGGTTTTTACTCATGCATCCAATAACACATTTTCTTTTGGGTGGCTACATTTAATATTTTCAGCTATCTTTTAATTTTTTATTATATAACTATAACTGATCACTTCTAGCATTTACTATTTATTTGTAACCGTCCTTTCAAATACAAGTGCAACATAAATATTTAATAAGTGCAACAATTTTAAATAAAATATTGGTGAAGATCTTCCCATCCGAGTATGATTGATCGCCATAAATCCTTTTGATAGAGATATTCCTCCATCTGCATCTTTCATAATTAATAGTTTTTCCCATTAAATTTGTCTACCTTCAACTTACCCTCATCTTCCATAACTCCCAATCAATCGTGGGACTCCCACTCAATTGTGAAACCTTCCTGCAGAGGATAACTAACCACAACCCACTCTGATACCACTTGTAGGGTTAGAAGATATATTTCTATCAGTTAAATGCAAATTTGATCAATAAAACAAAGAAATAGAATACACAAAAAATAATAGCAGCAATAAGACAACACAAAGATTTAACCTGGTTCACCCAAAATTAGGCTACATCCACCAACAAGAGGGTCCAATATATATTAAAATTCTAGTAAATAACTTTTACAAAGATTGCAACAACCATTGCAACCTGAACAACATTTTTCTCCATGTTTTACCACTGCTTTTTTTACATAGCCTGAGCTGCGTGTACCCATGACTCTTCCTATGTTTTTCCAGCCACAAAACTATAAATTTATGCTAATTTTTTTCACAACCTACTGCCCTCAAAACTCATCACCGAGTTTTTGTATATGCTCCCACACATGTCCCATTAATTACAAATGAAGTGTGTCCATTGGTTTTTACTCATGCATCCAATAACACATTTTCCTTTGGGTGGCTACATTTAATATTTTCAGCTATCTTTTAATTTTATATTATATAACTGTAACTAATCACTTCTAGCATTTACTATTTATTTGTAACCATCCTTCCAAATACAAGTGCAACATAAATATTTAATAAGTGCAACAAATTTAAATAAAATATTGGTGAAGATCTTCCCATCCGATTCTCATTTATCTCCATAACACAACAGGGCCTTTCACATCAAACTCTTTAGGACTGAGCACCTGTAGAGTCCTCTCATGTCAAGCCCCGTAGGATCGAGGACTTGTAGAGCCTTTGTTCAATTTCTGCGAGACTGAGAATCCGTGGAGCCAATTCCATAGGATCGAGTACATGTGGAGCCATCTCTCTCTCTCTCACATGTTAAGGTTGCCCTATGGGACCAAGAACCTTTAGAGATACCTCCTGCATGTCCAAGTGTGCTAGATCAGAGATATGCTTCCTTGACAGTTAAGTATATTCTCTTCAATCTCTTTCTACTTGACCTCACATTCACACTGACACATATGCTTACTAAAGCGGGGGAAAAATGTAATGGCATGAATCTGTACCCTAAGAAAATTCCACATTTCAACACCCCTACCTTAGAAAATATATATTTGATGATGTAAAATCCTCCATCATCACCTTGCTCCATCCACTTGGTCATGTCTTTTTGCATCGATGGAGGATTCTCTGTTGGGGACATGCATGCGCCACATGGATGTCTATGTGTCATGTTGTCATTGTGATAGGATTCCTACCCCTAGAATCAATAAAAATGTTATGTTTCCTATTAGATGCAAAGTGTAATGTCTCCTACCTCCTTGATTGACGAAATTCAAGCCTTCTACCTCCCTTTGGTTAATTCAAATCTATCAACTTTCATTCCTTCACTCTCTCTTAGATTCATTCACTCTCTTGGACTCTCTTGCATTCTAGCTCATTCTACTCTCATTCTCTTGCTTCTACACCACTTCTCTTAACCGCAATCTCTTCATTTTGGATCCAACACCCCGTTCTTGTTGCAACACCATTGTTATCAAAGAATTTTCACGCTTCTTCCTTCTGCTATTAACCTTGAGTGCTCATAGTTGAGAAGGTTATATTGTTCCTTGTTTATTTTTGCATCATCTAGTTTATTGAGTGTAGACTCAAGGCTAATATATTGTAAACTTGGTATAACCTACACAATTTAGAGGTTTAACTAGTTGAACTATCCACTCAACATTGCTCAAGACTATATTAAATTTCCAACCCAAGGCTTGTAAGCTTGTGATGGTGCAACATTATGTATGTCTTCAAGGACTCAAAACTACTTAAGCTACCCTATTCAACTTATTCTACTTGTTGGAAACTCACAGAATTACAAAACAATGAAAGACATAACTAGAACTAGTGGCTATGGGTACCTACAACTTAGACTGTAATTGAACTGTTAATGATGAAATGATGTTGTAATAACTCAAAAATAATAAAAACTAATAACTGGATGAAACTAACCTCTGGAGTACTACTAGATAACCATTGCATGCATATTCATGAGCATTCATTAACAATAAGCAAGATATGAAGTTCCAACTAACTTGCATATGATTCATGAAAGAATGATAAACAAATAACAACTAACAGAAATAAATAACTGGAAAATGAAGTGAGGAACAATACCTTGAGTAGCCTACTCAAGTGACTATTCTCACTCTAATTAAACCCAAATCTAGCTAACAGATTTCACGTATCCCATGAAATTAACTCCATTAATTACATATTCATAAAAGTTTACAAAAGATCTTTCCACATATTGTACTCAATCATTCTAAATATTCCTCATGTTTTGAAACTAAAAGTAATTGATAACATAAAAATGAAAAATGAACTAACTATTTTACAGTTTCAATCAATATCTATATACAAGCTTGAGGGAATCTTATTCAAAACAACAACTTTAACCGAAATCATTAACTCCACTCCTAGATATTTAGAGCACAGAGTTAAGACTAATTTTTTCAACCTATAACTAAAAAGGAAAAGGAATCTCAATACGACTAAAACTATGTCAAAACAAAATTTCATGTAAACATACAACCATTTGTCAAAATCCTATAAGTGAAGGAGACCTCTTCTTCAATGTTTATTAACTAGTCATAATAACACCATGTTCAACCTTCATCAAGTGCCTTTAATCAACAACAATCATGTTCAGCTTAACCTGGAGCTTCTCCTGTTTCGATGTCCAGTCATTCCTTTTGCTACGGGTTCATTCCACAACTGTTGTGTGCTATGGTTCCACTTTAGTTGCAAATAAGTTAATTTTACAAAGCATGTACACAAGGATAACTATCATAATCAAAACATAGCATTCCATCAACATTCCATACATATCTTCATATAAATCATACAATACTAATATATTATAACCATAATTCCATCATTGCATTTAAGGTTCAAGTCTGCATAATAGATATGAAAGGATAGTATAATGTAGGAGCATTGTTTGGAAAGTTTATCTAAAAGTATCTCAAAATATGTATAAAAAAATTAAAAAATAAGTTATTATCTGAACCTATCACTCCCCCCAACTAGCCTTTTGCTTATCCTCAAGCAAAACACTAGGGATTCTGATTATATTGCAAAGCAATTTGCCTCAGGTCCATTACTGTGTTAACCCCCTAAATCTATTTCAAATAGAATCCTTGATATTCTGAAAGCCACCTCATCCTGATAATTCCTACTTTCTCACATTCATCATCTTTCTCCCTAGTCCAATGTGGGACTGGATAGAGGAGAATAGGTGGATGGAAGGTGAGCAGTACCCAATGAACTCCTTTGTTGACACCAATTGCCATCTATTGACGTGCCCTCTGAAGCATATCAGTAAAATTATACACAAGATGTGGTTCTTTCTTCTACAATTTAGGTGTTAAGCTATTCCATCTATTATGTACATGCTTATAGCACTATTTTCCAATACCTACAACTAGCATTTTCATTCTCTCATAGTCTACCTTTCTAGATTTCATGATCTTCTTACCCACACCTTTATGTTTAAGAAGTTTCAACCATTCACCAATGACTACATCTGTACAATGGATTTTTCTTTTTCCTCATACTCTTCCATAATCTTCCCTCTAAGTTTCTCATTTCTATAATAGGAGGCAAGTGCTCTGATCTAAAGGTCTCCCTCAAAAATGAGAGGGTTCCATTCTATTTCATCAAGTATTACATAGTTGTGCAAATAAAACTTGCACAACTGATCCTGTTCTTCAGGTGTGGATTCAACAAAAGCTTTTAGAAATTCAGATTTCATACTCATATCAATAGATTGTTTGCTAACTAATCTACTAAACTGAAAGCATAAAAACCTTTCCTATAAAAATAATGCAATGTTCTCAATGGAGGCCTACATCTGACAATTTGTGCAACCTTGTCTGTTAATTCCTCCAACAAAACTATTGATCTGTTCAATTCCATATCTCTCTTTTCCAATTCCCTTTCATATTCTTCCTTGTCTTTTTTCCATTTCTCCTTTCCTTGTGCAAGTTCATTAGTTACTCTCCACAATTGGTAGCCAAGTGAGAAGGTTGTATGATAATCAAGATTTTTAAGAGGAGAGAGTTTCTCATCTGGCATTGCTAGTTCTTTGACCCCTATCTTGGTAACAACCAATTGTGCCAAAAAATCTAGCTTAGTACCATGACCATACAACTACAGGTTCTCCTCCATCTCCTGCATTTTTGTTTCTCTTTCCTTTCTCCTACTCATAATTTTGCACCAACTCCTCCAGGTGTTTAATTCTATCCAGTGCCTCTTGGAGTTCTTTCCTTACATCTCTTTCTTCAATGTAAACCTCCTTTGTATCTTCAAAATTCTCATTGCCTTCTTCATAATCTCCCCTAATAGTACTATCTAGGATTTCTATCTGTAACTTCTTGGTAGTAAATATATCTTCTGATTCATAATCAGAAGTTGTCACCACATATCTTCTCCTTTTTGCTGATATATTCACAGTACTAGGGACATCCCCTTCTATTTCAAAATCATTTTCTACAATCATAATATTTTCTCAACATTGCTCTTGTTGAGGTTGTTCTTACTAAGGTTGTTCTTTTCTCATCTCTTTTCCTTCAGGATCCCCTATATTTTCCTTTGTGGCCCCTTGTTTCCTCAATTTGCTAGAGCGTCTAGGTGTAAGTATTTCTTTTTCAATTTTCTTCTTCCCCTTTTTAACACTCTTCTTTTTCCTTGGAACATCCTCCTTCTGCTCTGTATCATCCTCTCTCTTCTTCTAAGTATCCCTCTTTTTCTTCGGAGTGTCCTTCCTTTTGATTTAGAGGGTGTAGAGGAGGTAGATGCACTGCCTCTCCAACTCTTAGATTTATGTGACCTTGAAGAAGAAGGTAATTCCTCTAATATAGGTGGCCTATATTCTAGTTCCTGAGGTTCCTCATGCTCTCCTTGGCTATGGGTAGGTGAATCCACAGGTGAGACATGAGGGTTTTCCTCTTTAGGCTTATTTTGGGGCTCATTTTGGGGTTCTACTTCCTTAGGCATTACGAGTACATCCAACAAACTATTAATATTTGTGCACTCATCTTCCTTGAAATCTTCCCACCTTACTTGTGGGTATTGAATCCTTAAACTCCTTTTTATCAACAAAGTAATCAAATAGTGATGGGATAAAGAGGTATCACTTTGCTTCCTTTGGTATTCTAAAGCCATCCGTTTTAACAAGTTGTACATTCATTAATCTATTATTCTTGAGATGACTGAGTAACTTAAAATGAATTGTATACAAAAGATTCTACCTACCATCATAGGTGATGTATCTGATAATATAAGAGGCACAATTTTTCCACAACCAGGGGAGAGAAATCCTCTTCATACCTTGTGATGAGGAGTCCAATTCCTCTCCTCATATGAAAAATTCTTCCTTGGCTGCGATTGCTTCGGCTCGCACTAAATTTTTTCCCCTATTTCTTGGTAACCTCGTGACCTGTGTAATGGAAATCTTAGATAGATCTAATGAAAGTCCCTTTACCATAGCCTCATCATACTAAAGAGTCGATGCAAACCTCCTTGTCAAGTCATCACTAAATTTTGTTAACTTCAAGAAGTAGTTAAGCCAACCAACCCTTGTAAAAATAGGTAGGACTGACATGTCCTCCAAAATTTGTTGACGAGTTGTTGGCTCCCTTCTTATAACATGTCCTCCCATTCTGGCTCACTTCTCCATTTCAATGCACTCAACCTTGCTTGAAATTTAGCTCACTCTTCTCTACTACCTTCAAAAACCCTTCACTTTCCTTCTAATTCCTCGTATATCTCTACTAGCATATCATACTGCGAATTTCCCTTCTTAGTACCAACTCAATTCGAGCTCATAAATAGGTTTCAGGTTCAACTCTCGATGTTGGTTTAAACTTAAGCTCAAGTTCTCAAGGTATAAAATTTAGCAATTTGAAAATGGCTAAAAAAAGAGAGATATAACTTAGAAGGTTTTTTTGCATGTCATTTTTGTCCATTGATTTTAATTTAGGTGGCAGATACAGAAAAGACTAATGAAAAGACTAACCAGGTCGTACCCTCCCCCCAACTTAATTGGTGAAGTGACCTCACTTCACATTTATGAACTAGAGGTGGTTTAAATGTGAAATGATGATAATTAATGATATGATAGTTCGCATGCATGAATTAATATGAAAAAAATATAATGAATGTTTAAAGAACACTAGAGTAATCGTGATAGCATACCTGAAGTACTGCCTGAAAGAAATAACCATCCATTGCACGTGGAAACTAAAAAGAATATATATGTTTGTTGATTTGATGTGACAGATAATAATTGCAAGGTAATGCATAGTGAGTGACAAGTGAAAATGATGGGATGGGTAATACAAATATTAGCTGGCAATTTGACAACTTGAATATTTGAAATATGGGTAGGAAACAAAAGAATTATGCTACGGGTACTTATTATGAAATGATAGATGTTACATGGGAATATGGTGAAATAAATATGTATGAACTTGCAGTAAATATGGTACCAATTATTTTGAATTTTCTTTGCGGCCACAAAATGATGCTATGGGTACTTATAGTGTCAGGGCCCATTTTGGATGCTGACAAGATTAAGCTATAGGTCCCTACGACATCAAGACCCTTGTGATCATTGATATATAGGTCCCTCTAAAGATATTATGAACATTATTATAATGTGCAGTGTGTGCTTGTGAGAAAATGAAAAATTGATCCTAAGTGAGCTCAGGGACTAGGTTGTCTAGCTCAATCTCTCGATCACCAAAAGTTCCAGGTATGCCATGTATTGTTGAATCGTCACTCTGCGTGTTAGATTTTGTATTTGGTTCACTGTGAGCACCATATTGTCTAAATAGTGAAAATATGAAATCATCCTTCTGCAACAACTTCTTATATAGTTTCAATCTATGGTCATTTGCTAGAAGTGAAAACTGAACTGCATCAATGGTGTTTAACTGGACTGCCCCATTAGGATAAACTTGACTAATTTCATAGGGGCCCAACCATCTAGACTAGAATTTACCTTTGAAATACTTATATTGTGAATCATATAACAGTGCCCAGTCTCCCACAATGAACTCCTTAGTTTTGATGTACTGATCATGCCACTTCATTCTTTGTTGTTGAACTACCTTTGTATGATGAATTGCTTCCATTCATATCTCATCCAACCCATTTAAGGTATGCAACCTTTCCTTCTAGGCTTCTGTTAAATCCATTTCCAGTTCTAATTTTGTCCTTTGTGTTTTATATTTAAATTTAATAGGAAGGACTGTTGTCTTACCATAGACTAACCCATAAGGTGTGAATCTAGTGGTGGTTTTCCATGTTGTTCTATAAGCCCATACTACTTCAAGCAACCTTGCAACCCAATATTTCCTATGCAGTTGTACTTTCTTGGTGAGAATACCTTCAATCTCCCTATTGGTAACTTTCACTTGGCCATTAGCCTGAGGGTGATAGGGTATTGATCTCTTGTGTCTAATTTGGTATTCTTCAACCAGCTTGGTGATTAGATCAAAAGTAAATTGTGGGCCTTGGTCAGTGACTATTTATCTAGGTACTCCATACCTAGTAAATATATCCTCATATAAGAACTTAGCCACATTACCATCTTTGGAAAATTGCAAGGCCTTTACATCCACCCATTTAGTCAAGTAATCAATACAAACAAGGATGTATTCCTTGTTATTGGATGTAGGTGAGATCAGTCCAATGAAGTCTAAACCCCATTTTTCAAAAGGTGTCAATGTCAATTGAGGTTTTAAGGGCATCTCATCACTCTTTGTTGGTCTTCCCATCCTTTGACACTTATCACAACTCTATGGGTATTTAATTGAATCTTTATGCAAAGTTGGCTAATAATAGCCAGTGTGAGGATCTTAAAGGTTATTATTTTTGCTACAAAATTGCCTCCACATGGCTCATCATGGAATGCATTCATGATGTCAAAGATCTCATCCTCCCTGATACACCTTCTCATGATGTTATCAGGGTCAATATAAAACAAATAACCAGATACCCAAGAGTATGGGAAACATTTGTGAACTAACTGTCCTTTCTCCCTTAGAGAAAAGTTTGGTGGAATCTACCTTGTGACCAAATAGTTGGAAATATTTGCATACTAGGGTACCTGTACTTGTAGAGAAAACAATTTTTCATCTGGAAATGAATCATCCACCACTCCTTTGGTTGATTTTGTTGGCAATTTTGACTGGAAATCTACAACTACATTTGCTTTATCAGGTTTGTCTACTATGGTAATGTCAAATTCCTATAGAAGAAGTAGCCATCTCACCAATCTACCCCTAACTACTAGCTTGTTCATCAAGTATTTGATTGATGTATGGTCTGTATGGAAAAAGACTGAATAGCCAGTAATATAGTGCCTGAATTTATTAATAGCATATACTACAACAAGTATCTCTTTTTCTGTTACAGTATAGTTCAACTCTACTCCTTGAAAATTCTTGCTAATATAATAAATTGCATACTCCTTATTGCCTTCCTTTTTACCCAAAATTGCTCATGTTGTCAATCAGATTGCACCCGAATGCTTGTATGATTAAATTCAACAATCTGTTGAAACATTGGATCAAACTTAGGTTGTGGGTGACCTATAATGAGATTGAACCTCCGGATTCTAGGTTGGCTTCCTATATGATGGTCAATTTGATACTTGAATAATTTGTTATGAGAAAAGGGTACGAGGGATTGAACTAAATGCATGAACTAAAATTAAAACCTCGGTGATGCACCTAAATGATGGTAAACTTGCAGAATGATTCACAACTTATACCCTCAGGAAAATTTGTTAACACAGTCCAATTTGAGCACTTTGAACACATTAATAATTCATTAAAAGGTTGTATGTATTCTTTCCCTATTAAGGAAAACCGAGTTTTCAAAAATTAGAGGAAAAAGAAAATAACTTTTGGGCATAATTAATGACCTGACGAACTGCAATTTTATATATGCATGCATAAACAAGACATAAATTTGAAGGTTTGAAAAATGAAACTCATCAAAATTGCATTAAATTGTTTAAACCATGCAAAACACCTGAAATTGGAAAGGTGAATTGTATTTTAATTAATATCATGAAGGAACACCTCTGCAAAAGCGATAACCTGTAAAGCTGTAAAATTGTATTAAATCTAAAATGCTTGAGTTACAAGATAGTCTTCTTTGCTGAAGGCAAAGGAAAAAAATAAGAACTAGAGGAAAAAGATAAACTTTTTCCAATATATACAATGAGATGCAACTCCAAAGTGCATGAAGGTGAAACTGAAAGTTATCCTTGAATTCCAAATCGATAACTCCAAAGTGAAATCCGAGCAGAAGAAAAAACCCTAAAAGAAAAGCTCAAACTCGTGCAAAAATGAGTGAACTCGGTCTCAAACTCGCAGTCACAATGTGTACAACTGAACTGCAACTGGCTTCAGAATGCATGAAAAAAGCACTGAAAATGAACTGAAGTCAAAAATATCTCCTCAAATCTCCATTCACGAGCAACAATGAAAATGCATAAAAAGAGGGCCCACTGATGTTGTTAACTGAGTTTCAACAACTTAGAACTCTATCTCATACTATAGGTGACCAAGGTTGATTCCAAAACTGCATGAAAATAGGATAAAAGCCTCCAATTCACCTTTGAATGCACGATCGGTTTACTCCATCAAGACTCAAACATCAATCCTCTTCAAATACTTTGCACGGTTTGAAGTGAAGGTAAACAACTTAAATATCATTTTTAAAGTAATCGATTAAGAGTTACTTTAATATGTGTTATGTATTTGCATGACATATATTAAATTAATTTACAATTTATTGCTTTAATAATGTTTACATTATTATTTTGTTTCAAAAATATGCAAAAATTGAGGAACTTGAGGAACATTGAGTTTGGTTTCACTTTCAAAGTTCGCATGGAAATATTAATAGGTATATGGAATACCTAATAAATAGTTTTTAAAATAATGCAAAATTTTGTGAAGATAAGGCAAAAAGCCTTAAGTAAATGGTCGGTCACTTTAGGGAAAGTGAAAACCCTAAAAGAAAAGAGGAAAATTGCAGCCAAGGCATGATTCCTTCTGTATTTTTTCCTGAAAACTTCAATTCTCTACTTGATACACCGCCACTGCTGGGTAGGGTTTAAGCTCTAACTGCAACCTCCTCAGCCATTAGTGATGAAAATCTTCATGAAACGTGTGGTAAGTGCTTTGTTGGCACAGATTCAAACATTTTTCTTGTTTTGAGGGCTTTGAAAGGCTTCTACAACCGTGACTTTGGCATAGTTTATGATGCATTCTTTTGATGTTTTCACTGCCAATGCATTCTCCATATTCGCTAAATGATGTCACCATTGGAGTAGCCAGGATTGAGTTTTTTTCACCACGCGTTTGCATGCATCTTCTAGAGTTTGGAATAACATCTTCAACAGGTACCCTTTTGGAGATAGAAGAACTTGAGATTCTTGTTATTTATCAGTAACAAATACAATGTATAAGCTTTGTTTTACATTTTAGTAAGAAATTTCAATTTTTGTTTTTGTACTCTCTGAAAATTCTGTGATTAAAATCTGGAAGCTTTGTATTTTATCCTTTCTGTGTAAAATCCATGATCCTTTGCTCTGAATATTTCATTCTCCTGGACGTGGCTTCAATACATGTTGAAGATTTCATCATTTTGTCCTTGCAAATGAGATCCTCTATTAGTTGCGAGTAAGAACCTCTCCATAGCTCTTATTTTATATTTGCTTTCGATATCTCTATATTTCATGTCATATTTCACATTTCTTGACAATAACAATGCTTAACTCGAGCTAGCTTCAGATATTCATAAAAAATGACTGAAATCTTTTTTTATACACAAACCACTCCATCTTGAAGTCACAACTGTACATTTATGCATTTGGGTATTCATTCTTTGAGGATTTTCTTTCCCTGTTAATCTTCATCTGCTACTCTCTGAAGGTCCGCCCTCCAATGCCTCTCTTAGTGGCCATGATTTTGACTACCATAATGGAAAGTTTTCTCTTATCGTCTATATATTGCATAGTTTTCAAATATTCTCCATCAAGACAAAGCTATTGAATTTTAATGGATTTAGCTCTACTTTGCTGTTGTCTCACTTTGTTCATGCTTATGGAGATTATCCCTTTGATGCAAAAATCTACCCCTGAAGGTCTGTTAAATGTTTGAATGCTTGAACATTCAACTCTGTCTTTGTATATTTCCATTGACCTGCCATTGTCTTGCACACAATTGACTATGTTGATTCAACTTTGTATTAATGATATTCCAGTTTTGGTACTGGACTGTATTTATACACTTGTAATGGCAAGAAGAAGAACTGTACTTTAACACTCCAGCCACTCTACACATAGTTACTACCCTTTATGACATTGAATGTTCTTGGAA
The DNA here is from genome assembly GCA_007258455.2 of Sequoia sempervirens. Classification (NCBI taxonomy): domain Eukaryota; kingdom Viridiplantae; phylum Streptophyta; class Pinopsida; order Cupressales; family Cupressaceae; genus Sequoia; species Sequoia sempervirens. The sequence goes on from VDFB02252973.1 coordinate 158,092, forward strand.
ACTGTAATGACAGTGATTGTTAGAGACTGTCATGACATTTTTTCATGCTTTGTAACTTTGACCTTTCATTACTGTGACTTTTCTAGCTATCATCATTCTTCATACTGGAATGCATTTTTGGCATCACAGTCTCCTTTTCACTTCTCAATTGATATGGTGAATTCAACGTGTATCCTTGTTCTCTTTTCATCATCCTCTGTTCAAGTTTGTGTTTTCAATTTTAAGTAAAAACCTTAGCAACATTTTGTTGATCAACAACAATAGCTGCCATTAGGGGTGTCCACCCATCACCATAAGCTTTTGAACTTTCTTGTTATGGCCTGGTGACTATTCCTTTGTGGATATAATACTCCTTTGCAAAGAAAGCTTGATGATTACTACTGTGCATTTTGGACTGAACTATCCACCATAGTATTATGATATCAATGTTTTTGTACTTGGTTGCTTCCATAACAATATTCTCTAGTCATATGACTATCATTTTTGTATAAGTTGCATTGTGACCTTTTATGTTTCATGTCATCCAGCATGGTTGACTTCATACTCATGGAATTACTGCCATATAGATCACCTTGTAATTCATGAACATAATATTTAACTCAGGCATCATTTGAAAAAGAGAGATATCATGCATTAGTGGCACTATTACTACTCCTAAGACTTGATTTTTTGTATTTGCAATTCCTCTTATTACAACAATCCTTCCTTGATAACTATTTTGATTATTTGATAACTCTCATGTATGAACGTTGAATGAGAGGATGATTTCTTGATATGTCGAGCTCAACCCTTGTGGGAGCCCATTTTGCTCCACATATCTGATGAAAAATCATCACGAATGAACCTGTTCCTGCACATTGAAACAAACATGTTAGCAAAATAAAATAAGCTAAAAGCTTTCCTCTTGAGTTTATGCCTTTGAAATCTGAAATCATCTAATGGATGCCTGATCAAAAGTATACTATATTTCTATTGGTAGCGTAGGCATATGATAGGATTTGATTCGCATTGCTCTAACCATACTTCTATCAACCTTGCAGGTGCATCAAAGCTTGGAGCTGGAGACCTCAACTTGTCAATGATTCATCATTCCAGGGAATGACGAATCACTTTCTACCCTATGGATTCTTTATTCTCAGTTGTATAGTCTACTTTACTTCATGCACCCCTTATTTGATTATGAAAATAAAATTGAGTTACTCCCACGACTTGTGTGGGATTTTGGTTTGTACATTATGAATAAAATAGCAAAAAAATTATGCAAACTTATGATATCATTTTGAGATGTTTTTGCATAATATTATTGAAATTTACACTGTAACAAAACATTGCACAATAATGAGTACTTAGTAGAAACTTTTGAACAACTTGTGTACCTTTTGATTTGAATTTGCAATTTAGCTCTACCTGTTTGAGCTGGTAGTGAAAAATAGGTAACAAATCCAATGGAAAAGTCTGAAGCATCTATGTGAATGTGAAAAGGAAAAGTCCAATTAGGACCTCTCAATACTAGTGATTGAATCAAAGATTTCTTCAGTTCTTCAAAGGAGTGTTGAAACTTAGATGTCCATTCAAATTCAATGTCCTTACTCAACAAAACAAATAATGGCACAACAATCTTACTAAAATCTTTGAGAAACCGCTTGTACTAGCCTACATGGCTAAGAAAACTCTTGATATCTCTTTGTTTATGAGGAATAGGTAAGGTAGATATTATCTCTATTTTGTGTGGATCAACCCGAATTCCTGCACTGGATATAAAGTGTCCCAACAAAATTCCTTGTGTCATCATCATGAAACATTTTTCATTGCTAAGTGACAAGTTGTGTTCCTTACACCTTTTCAACTCTTTTTCTAGATTATTGAGATCTTCCTCATAACTTTCACCATAAGTAGTGAAATCATTCATGTATATCTCCATGTATTCATGTGCATAATAAAAAAATATGCTGAGTACTGCTCTTTGAAAGGTAGATGGGGCATTACATAAGCCAAAGGGCATAACAGAGTAAGCATAAGTCCCCCAAGGACATGAATGCAGTCTTGTTCTAATCTTATGGAGCAATTTTAATCTAGTTATAACCACTGAAACCATCAAGAAAAGAAAATTACTTCTTCCCAGCTAGAGAATCAACTACTTGATCCATGAAAGGTAGAGGAAAGTGTTCTTTCCTAGTGGCTATATTCAATTCCTTGTAATCTACACAAACTCTCCATTTCCCACCTTTCTTGGGAACAATTACCAAAGGTGAGACCCATTCACTGTCTGATATTGGATAGGTAAAACCTGCATCAAGGAGCTTTTGTAGCTCAACTTTCACTATCTCCCTTAAGGTAGGTTTCATATGTCTTTGTGGTTGTCGAATGGGTCTATATCCATCATTAATATAAATCTTGTGCATACATATATCAGGATACATTCCTTTCATATCATGGTAATCCCATGCATATGCTACTGAATGTGCCTGCAACAGTATTTACAAAGAGTTTTGTTGCTCTTTTGTCAAGGCATTATTTATATTCAATATTTTCCTAGGCATCATTTCCAATTCACTGGATGATTCTTGGATGGATAAGAGGTCAAGGCTTGGTATAATGGGTAGACATTGTTGAGGTAGTAATGAATGAAATAGATGGTATATTTCTTCTATAGAATTGGTGGGTATAATACTTTGCAAGGGGTCTTGTAGGAATATGAGGCAGTCTTGTTGTTGCGGGCTCTTGTCACATTCATTTTGAATTATGTGAGCAATGAGTTCATCCTCATCCTGGTCATCCAATAAGGGGCTACGCTCTATAGTCATTAGTGTCTGTAGAGAATAATTCTTCCTCATCCAAATTGGGCCAAATAGTTTTCTCAAGGTCAGCATAAGGTTGGGTTGGTGGATAAAGAACCAAGTTCTTTGTGATAGTCCCATTGGATATTATCATTTTTCTAGACCTACAACCTATAAATGCATCAACTGTAGCTAACCAAGGTATGCCTAGGATGAGTGGGTAACCTGGAAGATTAACTTTAGGCTCTAGCACTATAAATTCAAAAAGATACTCCCAAGAATATAATACAATCACCAAATATTCAATAATCCCCTCAGGCTTGACCGTTGACCTATTAACTAGCTATAGAATAGTTTGTGTGGGCTTGAGGTTGACTAACTATAGCAATTGCATTGTTTCTTTTGTCATGACATTGATTGCAACCTCCAAGTCTATCAAAGTATTCTTAATGAGGGTTCCATTAATCTTTACGTCCACTACTAGACTACCAAGGTTTGTATAATTAGGGATAGTTATGTTCCCTAACATGATATATGCAAGGTTTCCCAAGACCTGAATTGTCTGAGGATCCTTTCTTTTGTTGTCTGGTTTCTTAAGACACATATCCCTTATATTTTTAGTATAGATAGGGATGTCTTTAATAGCTTGGATAAGTGGAATATTGATGCTCACATCTTTTAATTGACCTAAAAGATCTATCTCAGCCTATGTGTGATGCTTTTGAATAGCTAGGCATTCAAGAAAAGGTGGCTTAAGACTTGAGGTAGTTTGGTGTACTAGATGTGACTCAGGTTCCAAAGGTGATTTGTATGAAGCTTCAACTACAAGTTCCTCATCCTCCATTTCTATAATTTGAGGGGACAAAGGTCGAGCAAGTTGTTTTCGTGATCTGAGGTGGACCTCACTCACCTCTACCCCATAGGTGGGGTATTGAATAACTTTGTTAGTATAAGCCTATTGAACATACTTAGTGTTAGGGTTAGGTGTAGGTTGGGCAAGAATTTTTGGTTGCTTGGGTGGCTAATTTGTAGGATTTGATGGAGGTATTAAAGCTTGTTGTTGCGGTGGAGGAGTGAGCATAGGCTGTTGAAGTTCATATTTGGCTACTACCATTGCTGGCCTTTCTGCCATTGATGCTGCTACTAATTCTGCTAGGTTGGCCATTTTGGTTTATAATTAAAACCCTAGAAATTTTGTTGTGGCCAAGGGTTTGGCTGCTAGTTCCAATTTGGTTGAGCTTGTGGCCATTATTGAGGGTTCTACCACTGGTTTTGGTTTGCTTGCCAGGGCTTAGAGTTCCAAGTAGAAAAGTTTTGATTCCCAATATGAAAGGATGAATTAAAGCTAAGGGGGTTTTGTGGCATACCTTGTATTTGTTTCCATGGCCACCTTTGTGTTATATAAAAGAGTTGTCCATTGTCTCCTTCATCTGGTTAAAAATCAGGTTTCTCAACTTTATCTTGTTGGATACTTGCCACTCTCTTGCATTTGCAATTTGCTTTTCTTTGCTTGCAACTTGGACAATACTTAGTGAGCATGGCCTCATCTTCCTCCCGCTTCTTAATGTGGAGAGTATCCAATTGAGTTGCCAAATGACAGATGATATCCTCTTTCATGTTGGATAAAAAATTGCTTAGCTCTATCTTTGAAACCCTTGTAGACGATTTACCAATAATGGATGTCCTATCTCCTCTTGGCCTTTTAGTAAATGTCCTAGAATAATTCCTACATACCCTAAAAATTTCTTCAAATAGTATTTGTGAAATATCTCCTTGCCCAATGAGGTTCAAGGCATCAATGTAGTCATCATTAATTCCCCTCAAAAAGACTAACTTGAGGGACTCTTTTAACAACTTGTTTTGTGGGTTTTTCTTCATAGCAAACTAAAATCTATCCACATAATCTTCTAAGGGCTCATCATCCTTTTGTGACATTCTAAAAATGTCATCTTTCCTCTTATTAGGTCTCCTACAATAGTCCTGATACTTTTCCAAGAACTTAATCTTCATAGTGTCTCAATCAGGAATAGTATCCTGACCTAATCCCATGAACCATCTTAAGGCTTCATCCTTAAGAGTTGCAGGGAATATTTTGAGCCTATGAGCATCAGTAGTATAATTATAACTTATAAATAGGACATCAAACTCAAAGAGAAATGTATCTGGGTCATTAGTCATTAACCCATAAAATATTGGCAAGGTCGAAGGAGGAATGTTCTTTAGCACTATAGCCCTTTCTTGGTTAGTGATGGGAAACTTAAATGTTTCCCATTCAGGGTCATCATCCACTGCATCTCCCATGGTGTGGTATGTTCCTTCTGTACGTGTGATAGATGTTGGTGACAAGGAAATTTCTTCTTCAGTATTACCTTCGCTCTGAGTACTGGATTCACCAACTTCAAATATAGCTGCTTCGAGTGTAGAGGGAATGAATCTACCCAAGGGGTCTCTCCGCCTCCGCATACATGTGGTATGGCTTTATAACGTAGTGGTCATGCACAATGTTAGTGTATCTCTGGTGTTGGAAAAATATTAAGGCTAATAGTCCTAATGATGGAAAGAATGAAAGCTATGAAAATAAGTCTCTGAAGATAGCACCATCCCCAAAAATGACACCAAAAATGTCGAGTCAAGGCTAATGTATTGTAAACTTGGTAGAACCTACACAATTTATAGGTTTAACTAGTTGAACAGTCCACTCAAAATTGCTCAAGACTACATTAAGTTTTCAACCTAAGGCTTGTAAGCTTGTGATGGTGCAACATTATATATGCCTTCAAAGGCTCAAAACTACTTAAGATACCCTATTCAAGTTATTCTACTTGTTGAAAACTTACAAAATTACAAAACGGTGAAAGACATAACTAGAACTAGAAGCTATGGGTACCTACAACTTAGACTGTAACTGAACTATTACTAATAAAATGATGTTGTAATAACTCAAAACTAATAAAAACTAATGGCTTGATGAAACTAACCTCTAGAGTACTACTGGATAACCATTGCACACATATTCATGAGCATTCATTAACAATAAGCAAGATATGAAGTTCCAACTAACTTGCATATGATTCATGAAAGAATGATAAACTAATAACAACTAACACAAATAAATAACTAGAAAATGAAGTGAGGAACAATACCTTGAGTGCCTACTCAAGTGACTATTCTCACCCTAATTAAACCCAAATCTAGCTAACAGATTTCACGCATCCCATGAAATTAACTCCATTCATTACATATTCATAAAAGGTTACAAAAGATCTTTCCACATATTGTACTCAATCATTTTGAATATTCCTCATGTTTTGAAATTGAAAGTAACTGATAACATAAAACTGAAAAACCAACTAACTTTTCTATGGATTCAATCAACAACTATATACAAGCTTGAGGGAATCTTATTCAAAACAACTTTAACTGAAATTATTAACTCCACTCCCAAATATTTAGAGCGCAGATTTAAGATTGATTTATTCAACCTATAACTGAAAAGGAAAAGGAATCCTAATAGGACTAAAAATGTGTTAAAACATATCTGCATGTAAACATACAACCATTTTTCAAAATCCTATAAGTGAAGGAGACCTCTTCTTCAACGTTTATTAATTGGTCATAATAACGCCATGTTCAACCTTCATCAAGTGCCTTTAATCAACAACCATCATGTTCAACTTAACTTGGAGCTTCCCCTATTTCGATGTCTAGTTGTTCCTTTTGCTACAGGTTCATCCCATAACTACTACATGCCATGGTTCCACTTTAGCTGCAAACAAGTCAATTTTGCAAAGCATGTACAAAAGGATAACTATCATAATCAAAACATAACATTCCATCAACATTCCATACATATCTTCATATAAATCATACAATACTAATATATTGTAACCATAGTTCCATCATTGCATTTAAGGTTCAAGTCTGCATAATAGATATGAAAGGATAGTAATGTTGGAGCATTGTTTAGAAAGTTTATCTAAAAGTATCTCAAAATATGTATAAAAACAATAGAAAATAAGCTATTATCTGGACCTATCATTTAGCAACATTCTAGTTGTTTGTGCTCTCTACTTAGAAATACTATTTCCTTTCTACTTTCTCTATGAATTTCTACACTTTGTGGCTATCTAGTTGTCTATGGAGGTGGGAACACCAAAATGGGAGTCTTACTAAGGCAAACCTCGAACATAGCCCAACATTTTTCTCATTTTCCTATGTGTAGGTGCTTTCAAGTGGAGCTACTTGAAGAAGAAACTTGTGGGTAAAAAGGTATATTTTCCCATCTCTTTGTCATTTCTAGAATAGCTTATTTCCAACATTCTTTTTGTTTTACTTGCTTTTCTGTACTTTTCTCACATTCTATTAAAGCATAAAACTCAAATAGTCAAATAGTTAAGTAGACTCCTTATGTTTTTGTTTGTTCTTTGTACTTTTGTCTATCTAGGACGATAGCGCGTTGCATGGAGTTTAAGATCCATGCTATCGTCCTTAGGCAATGAGTTGTCTAGGAAGCAAACCAAACCTTTGAAGTCATCTCTTTTTACACTATGAACATTTGGTTTTAGCAGAAGGAAAGCGACACACTATTTTCCCTTCCTTTTCAACCTCAGTACCTTGTCCTTTTCACTATGTCTAGAAAACTCGAGGTAATTTAGGGAAGCCCATTCCTTGGGGATCTCTCATGACCTAGAATCCTAGGGATGATGGGCCCCCCTTCTCTACACTAATCTGCCACTTCAATATCATGCTCAAAGTCTCTTTAGTCTTGAGAATATTATTCTAAATGTTTGAGCCTCTTGGAAACTATCGAGTTTGAAAAAATATAATACCTTCTCTCCCATTTAGATATTTAGATTTTATGATGTTAGCCCATTTGGATTGTTGCTTGAGAAGTCTCCAACTAACTTTAATTAAGAGGGCCTTATTCATTAATCTAGTTTTTCTTACATCAAGGCCTCCATTTACTTGTGAGAAAAAAATATGTCCCAATCAACAAGAGAGATCCTTTATTTTTGTTTAGTACATGATCATATAAATCTTCTTTGGATTTGTTCCAACTTATCAACCATAGCCTTGGGGATATTGAAGAGGGAAAGTAGATAAATAGAGGTGCTCTAGAGAGAGGCTTTTAAAAGTTGTAGTTTTCCTATATTGCTTAAAATAACACCCTTCCAAGCTATCAACTTTCTTTCAACCCTTTCAATAAGAGTAGTCCAATAAAAATTATTAGCTTTCCCAAGGGATAGAGGCATACCCAAATAAAAGGTAGGAACTGTTGGATATTATAGTTAAGGGTTCTAGCTATTCTATTTTTGCAACCTTATAGGAACATTTAAGAAGAAGATACCACTTTTTTCCATATGGATTTTCTTATCTAAGACCCGAGCATTATCTATGATTATGTGGCCTTTTCTATTAAAGCTTCCCTCGACAATAAATTGGTATAAACAAATTATTGATGAGAAACATGATGGAGGTGGGAAGTAGGTTTAAAACATTTGAGATTGCCCCTTCTAATATCCTCAATATTCCTTCCCAAGCCTTCAAAAAGGATAATAAACAAATAAGGGGATAGAGGATTTCCTTTTCTAATACCCCTATAGGCTTGGAAATTACCTTGAGGGCTACCATTAATCAAAATAGAGTAAGTTGGAGAAGAGACACAAGTTTTAATCAACTTGATATTTTTTCCTATGAATCCAAACTTTTTAAGGACTCTTGAGAGGAATATCCATGATACTTAATCCTAATCTTTAGAAACATACCTTCCTTATCACTTTTATCCATCAAATGAAGAGTTTCATGGACTAGGATGATAGCATTTGTAATTTTCTACTAGGAACAAAGCCTTTTTATTTTGATGGATTATCTTCTCTAAAAAGGCTTGATACGATGGACCAAAAGTTTTTCTAAACAAACTTATATATGGTATTGCACTAGCTAATAGGTCTAAAGTTAGACATTATGTTAGCTTTGACCCTTTTGGGTATAATAATAATAAATTTATTATTGATTTACTTTAAAAGGTCTTCAAAATAGAAGAATTCTTTGACAACTTGAACAACATCCCTACCCATGATATCCTAGTAGATTTAAAAGAATGTCAAGGGGAACCCATCAGATCTTGGGGATTTGAACATATCACAAGAGAAAATAATTTCTTTGATTTCCTCCTTAGATATGCACTTTTTTATAAGAGACTATTCAATATTGGTTAGGGAATTTAGGATAACCTAAAGCTGTTGGTCAATAATATCTTCCATTTGAGGATTCCAGTAAGAGACAAGATTTAGAAGCTCCTTAAAAATAATAACTCCCTCCTATTTCACTTGTTCTTTAGAAGAGGTCATAGAAGCATTATCCAATATAAGCTTAGTAATTAGATTCCTTTTCCTATGCTTAAGAGTTGTTTGGTGAAAAATATTGTATTCATGTCACCTTCCTTGATCCATTGATTTCTAGATCTATGCTTCCAAAAAATTTCCTCTTTTTCAATGAGATTATGGAGGGTAATGAGGGTGCTTTTTTCTTTAAAATAAAGATCCTCCATAACTCTCACTCTATCCATTTCAGATCAAATAGTCTACAAATTCTTTTTGGCCTCCTTTTTTTGAGTAAAGATGTTTCCAAATAATTTTCCATTCCAATCTTTGAGATTCCTCTTTATAAGCTTGAACTTGTGGATAATTTTAAACATAATCGACCCTTAAATATCAACTTTCCATCTGCTATTAATGAGAGTTTTTAAGTTTGGGTGATGAGTCCACATGATTTCAAATATGAAGGGAAAGGTAGTCTTAGTAATAGAATTCTTCTAATTTAAGAGTAGAGGAGTATAGTTTGAACTGATTCTTAGAATAAAGGTTAGACTAATTTGGCATATTATATCCTAGTTGGCTAAAACAAGACATCCATTGATCCTAACTTATATGAGATTTCTCCTCATTATTTTTTTGGGCCAAGTAAATCAAAAACCTTCAAGATTGATGTTGATCGAGTCTACCCTAAGGAGAATATTTTCTAGGTCCATCATATTGTCCACTAAGTCAAAAGTCCCTCCCATTTTCTTGGAAGAGTAAAGAGGAGAGTTGAAGTCTCTTAGAAGCATCCAATTTAAGTCTAGAAAATAATTTCTACAATGAAGTAGAGTATTCCAAGTGTTGCGGTGTTGGAAAATATTGTTAGGAGCATAAATATTTGAGAGAACTCATTCATATTGGATATAGTTGATGTTGAAGAAAACATTAAGAAAACAAAAAAAAAATGAATTGAGGCTACCTTGAGCCAAATAAGGCCTCCATAAGGTAGCTAGACCACTAGAGGCCCCTTCAACATAGATAATAAGAAAGTGAGCATATATCCAAATAATCTTACAAACTCTACCAAAGGCCTTCAAAAGTCATTTTAGTTTCTTGGAGGAGGAAAATATCCAATTTTCTTTCCTGAATAATATTCTTTATGTTATTATTCTTATGGGGACTATTGATTCCCCTTATATTCCAAGATAGGATGATCATTTTTTATGGTGTTTGGAGCCAAGCTGCTCTAGGGTACTCTATCTTTCATTCACCACTTCTTTGGTAGTAGTTCTTTGCCTTGTTTCTCTCGTAGATTTTCTCCCTGCTCTAGCACCATTTCCCACATCTATCATCTTTCTAAGGCCTTTGTCCTTTTAGGGAGAGGAGGGAGAGCTGATATCTTTAGTGATGGAAGGAGTTTTAGGAGAACTTATCACTTCATCCCAAAATCCTACCTCTATGGGATTAGAGGTTGCATTTGGTTATGAGGCGTCAACCTTAGGAGTCCCATGAATAGCCTTAGTCTTGAAATATTTTGGTTGTTTACTCGTCCTCTCTATAAGATATTTATGGTTTGAAGGGATAGTGACAACCAAGATGGTCTTGGTCTCAATTCTATTTAACACTATTTTAGTTCACAGGGAGAGGAATTAGGAACTAGGGAGGAGGGATTATTCGATACCTCTATATACTTGTCCTCAGGGACAATAATGATCTCAACAAGGGGAGATTTGTGCTAGTTCAAAGGGGTAGTGACAACCAAGTTGGTTTTGGTTCTGATTCTAATTGAAATTCCTTCAACACAAAATAATCCTTGAAGAGGAAATGGATGCGAGGGAGGGGCATTTTTATCCTTCTGAATAGACTTATCCTCAGGGATAGTATTGATCTTAATAAGAGGCCCTCATTTAACAGGTCTTGGAATTTTTGGCAAGGTAGACATGTTAACCTTGGACATTGAGGTGATAATATTTTCCCCATTGAAGATCTCAACCTCAGAGAAGGGTTGGAACATGAGAGGCATCTAAGGTTTACTAGAAGGGTCTTATATCGACCAAAAGAACTATAACCAATAGAGTTATCCTTTGATTGGGCAACCAACAAGACCTTGTTCTTCTGAGTTGGTTTCAGGTTGGACTTCCCAGGAAACTCACCTTTAGGATAAGAGTTAATTGGGTGACTAGTGGAAGAGAAATTCTAATAATATAAAGTCAAGTTCTCATACTTGATTTCCTAGGTGTCCATTTACCTAGTCTAAAATCTAGCATAATGGAAGTAGGCAAAATTTTGAGCAACTTGATACTAACTCAAAATTTGGTAACACAAATTTGGATTTGGCCTTGGTAACATTATTGAGGGAGAGAAAGTGGAAAGTGTTGGTAATACTAACAAAAATCTCCTTATCCCAAAATTCTAGGGGAGGACCTGGGAGTCTTACCTAGGTGAGGAAAGTAACAAAATATCTTTACCAAAAAACCATGGTTCTTGCATAAGAATTTAAGACAATCCTCAAAGAGGGAAAAAAGTAGAACCATCCTTTGGGAAACACCGAGACAAAGATATTGTCTTTAGTGGGCCATTTAGAGGTCACCCATTTTCTCATGATTTCAATGTTGGGACGTCAATCAAAGACCCTTCCAACTAGATATTTTTCCACATTTTCCATAGATATCCCCAAGGCCAGGTCCTTGATCTTAATAGAAATTTCTATCTCAAAATATACAATTTGAACTGTATTAGAAGTATTGTCATGTCAGCTATTGAAGAAGTATTTCAAAAGTGTAGAAGAGATTGTAGGTCTAGGATCATGGGTTGAACAAGATTTGGGGGCAGAGGAGGACCCACTCAATATTTTTTTATTGGGATTCCCATCCACGAACACATCTACCAAGTAGGAAAAAATAGACACAAGGGATGAAGGCCTTTGTAAACCAATCCTCAAGGATTCTCATCCATCACTCGTCACACCCATTTCAAAATCAATTATATGCCATAATAAATAAATTAACATGTTAATATTATTTCATTATATTGTTGGGATATGGTGTTGTACACCATTGCATAAAATGATTTATTATAATATTGTAATTAAATAATTATTTAGTTGTGATGCACCTTGGTGGTGTGGTTAATCATGCTAGGTAATTATTTGGGGACCACTTGATGTTGTATTATAACATAGTATTATTATTTAATGTGTGGGAGATATGTGATAATAATTTAATATTGGGGAAATATTAAATTAAGTGATGTCTTAGTACCCAATATTAAATAAGGGGTTAGTGGTTTTATATTCATATGGTTTTGTGGTACATGGTTTCACCTTACCACTAGTTGTATTTTGTGTGAGCTTGTGTTTATAAAAACAAACACATGTGTAGTGGTTTAGGTTGGCTGAGTGGTTTAGGTTGGCTGAGTGGTTTAGCTATCATTATTGAGTCTTCTTGAGGAGTGCATTTGTGAAGCATGGCATGGGATGTGTGGATTCATGCTTGGACAAATGGGAATGCATTGGAGGGCTTGATGCTTTAGAGGTATTCATTGTAACTCTTGTATTACTTTATTGCTAAATAATATGATGGAGTATGAATGCTTTTGGAGGTTGGGTTTTTCCCTCTTGATAGTTTTCCTAGGGTATATCTTGTGTTATCTTGTGGCTTGTCTATTTGATCTATGCATTTTGGCAACTTGTATGCATGTTTATCTCTCATAGGTTATGTAAGAAATGGATTAAGATCACGAGTTAAATGTAATATTTCCTAACAAGTGGTATCAGAGCTTTCATAGTTGAATAATTTTTGTTATAACCCTAGTTTGAGAGTTTTTGCAAAGTTGAAGCCATGAACATGTATGTAGGGTTTGAGACATTGCAAGATATGGAACACATGTTGCATGTGTTTGTATGCAAATTTAGGCTTTTGGGTTGTCAAGATTTGTTGGGTTTATTGCAAATCTACAGTTTTCCAAATTTAGATGAAAAAGGGTTTCTTGGTTTGAATTTTTATATGAGGATTTTGTAGGAGTAATTTCATAGATGACCTCTTGAGACAAAATGGACTTCATGGTCAGATTCAGGTTGCCTGAGAAACGAAGATTGATATACAATTTGATCTATTTTGAAAAAGTTGAAAAAAATACAAATTTATTTTGTCATAGTCCAATCTCACCATGTGTAGAAAAATATTAGAAAAAAAAAAAGTCATCAAAAAATAAATTCGCAGAAAAATTGGGTCAGAGTTTATTGAAAAATATTATTAAAAATCATGCAAAAGAAAAAACATTGAAAAATTTAAAAAGTTTTTTAAAATAAAAAAAAAATAAAAAAATATATATATATATTAGGGGTACTGCCCCTGCGTAAGCCCTGCCATTTGTACTGCAACCTACAAGATTTGAATGCCATTATAAACTTGTCAGCCTTTTTGTTTCCATGCTTTAAACTTGGGTTTTTAAAAAATTAAATGGGCCGTATAAAAGTTTATAAGAACTTTTAATTTTTTCTTTAAATTAAAACATGTAAATCAAACCTTTTTAGTCTGCCCCCCACTCCATATTTATTAATTTTTAATTTTTAAAATATTAAATGAAAATTTCATGATTTTTTTAAAATTTAATATTTGTTTTGAAGTGGGGTCCACCAAAGGTTGTTTATATAGTTAAATAGGTAGTTTTTTTCAAATTTGTATAACTTTTGCCCATAATGTCAGTTTTTTGATTTTTTGTAGTCGTTGGAAAGGTGGTTCTGAGCACTATGCAGTGGTATAGATTTGGTTCCATGATTTTTCTATTTTGACATGTTTTTGGGGTCTGAAAGTCAAATGTTCTCGATTGCACAGTTTTAAACATAACTTTTGCATACAAAATCAAATTTTTGATTTCAAATAGGAGTTGAAGAGCATTTGCAGTGTACTACATAGTGATTCAAATTGTTTATCATTTTGTAGTGTTGTATGAGCTTGGTACTTGTTTGATCACTTGTAGGAGCTTGAGATTTGGGGTGTGATTGTGTGAGCATCCAGATGAGTCAAGAGGTGAAACCTTGAGGGAGTACATGTTTTTATATGTTATTTATGATGCTACATCTAATTATCAAATTGGTGCTTCCAGATACAAATTTACAGGTTTTTTTCAGAGTTGGGACTTTAATGGTGATAGGTATACAGGTTGTCTTCAGTTTTGAGGACATGGTTTGACATGGTTTGAGACTTGGAGTCTTGTAAGGGTGATAATTGAGTGCAGGTACAATGATGGCTATGATTATGGTGTCATGGATATGTAGGTATATTTGATGCATTGACATGACATGATCATGTATGTGGTGTTTGGTGGTGATATGGTTTGATGTTAGGCTATTGTTCTTATCTTCTTGATGCTTATTTGGTTTCTTGACTATGATTACTCATTTGTGGACATGGTTGGAAAATAAGATTTGTGGTTGATTTGGTGTTTGAGTCTTGATGTCTATAGGATTATCTTCTTTGATATCTCGGTTTGTAGTTTATTAATGAGATGATGAGTTTGCATGTTTTAGTGACTGGATCTATGAGTTATGCAGGTTGTGGATTAGCTACCCATTCACTTGCAGTGGGATGAATCAGATGTGGACTATCTATATCCACTAGGTTTGATTCATTGTTGTTGTAGATTTCATTAGTTGGCCTTATCTGTGGTTATTTGTACATTGGTATGTTGCTTTGGGATTGAGAGGATGGATGGTTAGAGTACTTGATTAGTTAGGTGATGAGACTTGTAGCATGTGGTTTGATCATGATGTCATGATAGCTTGGTTAGATTTGTTGTTTATATACTTTCAGTGGGAAGCTTTTGGCAGTGATGACTTGGCAGTGTTCGATTGGTTTGTGATGTTTAATTGGTGGTTGTATGTATCTTCTTGGCTTAGAGATCTTGGTTTCACTTGTATGTTATTGATATTGCAGTTGAGTGTGTGTAGACCTGGATCATCTTCATGGAGAGGATGGTTGTCATGATGTCTTGTGTAGCTCGTATCACAATTCAGTGGGAGTTGTTGGCAGTGACATGGATGCATCATTGGTTATGGTTATCTACATGTGATTGGAGATATTATTTCTTGGTTTAGAGTGTTTTGATATTATGTCATGGTTTACTCTTAATACTAGTATAGAGTTTTGGCATGGTATATGTGTTCTCTTGATACCAGGATGTATGCATTGGTGCATGTGATCTCCTAGGAGGAGATGGTTAGATCATGTTGTCATGATAGGTTCTTGATTCTGTGGTTGGAGCTTTGACATTGATCTTGGTAGTACTCTTTGTATTGAGTACATTGATCATTCGCTTGATTACTCCATGATGGTGCTATGTTGCATTTTGGAGTTTGGAATGGATTGATTGGTTACAGGTGCTCGTGGATACTTAGAGATGTAGGTGATGGTTGGAGTTCTCTTGTGATTAGAGACATTTTCTTGAGACGGTTACTCTTTGGAGGTTTCAACAAGAAGACTGAGGAGTTTTCACTTGGGTATGGATGTGAGTTCATGGATAGATAGAGGAGATTGTTCTTGGAGCGATTCATGGTGGCTTGGTTATCCTAGAGGATCATTCTCATTTCCCACACTTGGTCTACTAGATAGCTTGTTATTTGAGAGATATTTTCCCATTATATCTTTCATATGTGCTATGTTTTGTGCTTTGAGTTCTCATGGGATTGAGTTGATTCATGGTGATTGATTATGGATACTCATTTGAAGTTGGTTTAGCATGAGTTTATATGATTTATATTTCATATATATGGATCTTGAGCTATGGATAGTTAGTTTTGGAGGATTAATTTTGAGGGATGTTATGGAATGGTTATCTCTTTTTGCATTTGAGTTTATGATATCATTCTTGATGAGGATTGTTGGGAGATGGTTTATGGGCTGATTTCTAGTTTTGGGATGGCTACCTTGAGTTTGATCTCCTTTATTTTTTTGACTTCTTTGTTCACTTTTAATTTGCTTTCTTTCCTTCTCCAAAACAATGCTCAATGATGATGCAATGAGGACCATGTGCAAAAAATGTTATATGTCCATCATTCTTGCATTATTTCAATAGAGGAGTAGTACGAACCATGTAAAAGTATACTTGCTTCATCATTCATCTACATTTTGTTCTTGCATTTTGTCAATAAAGGCATAGTGCACACCACATGCAAATTTGCTAGCTTCGTCATCTATCTATTTAGTTTCTCTTCTTTCTCCATCTTGTTCCATCAATCAATTTCTCTCCTCTCTCCATCTTGTTCACTTTTTTCATAATTTTGTTCCATCTTTTTTCATTTCATATGAAAATTTTTAAAAAATAAAAATAAAAATTATACATTCAAAGTTTTAGAAGTCTAAGGTGTTGTAGAAAAGTGCAAGAGGTTAAGGTGGTTGAGAAAAAGTTTTTTATCTTTCAATTATGAGGTTTAATTTGTTTCAATATTGGTATAGATTTATTGTACTTCTCTTTGATGGATAGTTAGGCTATGCAAATAAGGAAACATGTTTTCATTAGGCAGAATTCTATTGTTGGTACATTGTTCTAATTTTAAAATGATAGTTTAACACAATCTCACTAAAACTATGATATATCTCTCATTTCATAACAAAATTTAGGGATTCAAAATGTTTTATAAATACAATGAAGAGGAGAACCAAACCCATAAAATATTTGATAATAATAATATTTAATTCACATTTTGATATGGAAGATAGGGGCATTTGAATGATTGTGAATAGTAATTTCCAATTTAATTTATCTTTTCTATTTTGTATTTTTCAAAAGAGGAGAAATAAGGATTTTGGATCCATAATGGTTTAATAGATTTTGCACTCACACATTGTAATTAGATCTATTATTTGTAGAAACTGACATCCAAAAGAAAATTTTCATTGAAGGGGGCAAATATGAGACAAGCTAATTATCATCGATGCAACACCAGAATAAAGTCCCTATGTTAGCACTCAAGGGGGTATTAGAAATTAAGTAGTGCATGACATAGATTATATATTAAATAATAAATTAACAAGTTAATGCTAATTTATTATATGTTAGTTTTTAGTTAGTTATTAGTTATGCGTTGAAGATGAAATACAAAATTTATGTGTTGAGCTTTGTGCTCTTTATTTTCTCAATTTTAATAGGAGTCCCTTGAACACAAGTTTATGTGATTTTGGGATATATCGGTCCTCTACTTGCACATGTTGCACTTAATATGTCCCTTCTATATATTCCAATTTTCATGCTTCTCCCAATTACATGTGGAGATTTATGAAGTGTTGAGGATCAAACAAGATGTTCTTAAAAGAAAATACAATGGAAGAGGAAGAAAGAAATATAGGTCACAAGAACTATGCATATTCACTCTATGCATAAGGTCTATTTTATTTCTCTTTTTTTTAGGCATAGAGTGTGGAGAGTGCATTGTAATATAAGCATTAACACATTTGAATGGTAACCTATCAAAATTTCCCTCAAAAGTAGATGCTTGTCTTGGGATTATGCTAGTGGGCACATCAATAGTTCTCTATTGTTGTTGAGAGTCTTGTTATCTCTACAATATATATAATGGCCCTTTGGAGATGACACCAAGGTAAAATTAGATTCAAGCCCTACACTAATTTTTGTATCAACCCAAACTTGATCCTCTAGGAAACCCTCAACCTATTTTATCCCAAATGCCATATCGAGAACTATCTCCAAAGAGAAAAAACCTAAGATAGGAAAGACTCAAATGGCCTTTATAGATACTCTCTTCCAATCCACAGATGGCAAGCACAATATGAGTTTAAATGAGAATTTTTAAAACATGTGGCTCTTGGGTGAAACTTTTCTTTAATCCTTGTTTCTTCTTAGTTTTGACAAACATTTCACTAATCATTGAACATGTTTGAGAAGTAGAATCCTTGTCATATTTATATAAGTTTGTGATCACTTAGTAAGGGAAATTCAATCACCAATCCTAATCCCTTTGTCATTCCTCTAATATTTTATAATGACATAGACTTGATTTTAGGTTTTGTGTATGGAGTAAATCCATTGTAGGCTTATCATAATTATCTTGCATCAATATTTTAAGGATAGTTATCTCAATTAAACAATGCATGGGTGAACCTCCTTTCAAGTGCTAAATAGAGATACCAACAATTGATCCTTATTTTGAGGTTTATGTTATTTTCTCTAGCAATGTACATTATCAACAATCCCACTTCCAAAACATCAAACTTGTTGAACTTCAAAGGAAATACAATTAATTCCTACTTAATCCAAAGAGAAAAATGTAAATAAACTAGATCTATAATAATTTCAATAAATTAATGTAATAATAAATAAATATAAAAGAGGAATAGAAAGAGAGCACAAGATATGTGTTAGGAAAGCCCTCGTAACAAAAAAATCACACCTAGAATCTATTACTCTTCATAATTGGTTATACTCTTTGAGTTGAAGTTCTTTAATATAGATCAACACTTTTTATCTGAAGTACTTCTAGTAGTATAACACTACATAAAATTGACTATATACATCTTCGTCATAAACCCTCAGCATATAAACTTTGGGGACCTAAGAAACCACTCATGGATTCACAAAATCATACAATCAAAATTTTGAATCAAATATCAGTCCAACTTGTCCAAGTTAGACCTATGTGTCTCTCTCCAAGTGTAACTCCTCCATAATTATATTATAACTCCTAATTGACCCCTATTATTGGGACAAAACTAATTTACTTCAATTGTTTGATGTCAAGTCCTAGTTTCAATTTTTTCTTATGTCAATATTGGACATAAACTTGTGAAAGGTGTAGTGGTGGTTTTCTCAAGGGATTAAGGTAGTAATATGAGTAGAATGAAATGTAGTTTTATCCAAAAAAATAAATTGTATAAAAACTAGAATCCTATCTTAAAACCTACCATAGGAAGAGTTTTGTTACAAAAATAGTCTACTATAGGAATAAAGATAATTTGTTAGAGGGGCAAAGATAATATACTATAAGAAGTGATAATTTTCCATAGAAAACTAATATACTCACTTCAAATGTTCATATAGATGTTCAAATTATTCCATATGTATATCTTATAAAATTAGTTTTTTGACACAAGTTCTAAACTACAAATTGTTATCTTCATAAGTCTACTTTGAAACTAATTTGCATACTCACATTTTATGATTCTATTTTATTTAAATTTCCTTTCTACATTAATTTAAAAATAATACAAAACAATACTTAAAGGAAAAAATAATCCTTAAACACAATTTAACACATAAAATAGAAAATAATCATCTAGCCTCCCAAAGAGTGGGCCATCCTCTTAGTCTACCAAGTAATTAAATGATTTTTTTGTGAACTTGTTTTGGTGTTTAAATTAGCACCTCTGGAGTGCTGATTGTAAACGTTCAGCTATTTCAAATGTTTTGCAACACTTCTTCGTTATTTAAAGAGGAGAAGTCCCTCTTTGTTGAAAGCAATGCGTAAGGAAGGGAATGGTAAATGAAGGTTCCTATCTTTTTGTACTTCAGTGGTAGGACACAAGGGTACACAAACACAATGCGCCATAGCTAAGCTTTTTCTCTAGTTTTTGTAGATCTTAACTATGACTATTCTAGCTTTTAATCTATCCAATACCTTCAAGGTAAATAGAGCATGAGGGTAAAGGAGTGAGAATGGATTGGTTGGATCACCTGAATTCTCCGTCTCCTGAGAATATGGCCGAGGCTCTGAACTCTCGATATATACCGGGATAAGGTTGGTACAACCAAACACTCTTTACGGTAAACTAGATTTGAGACTTGCCAAGGAGGAGGAACCCCTATCCGAGGTATGGGCTAGGAAACGGTTTACAAGAAATAAAAAATTGATGATGTTGTGGCCGAAAAGATTGCTAAGGAGGAGGAACCCCTATCCGAAGTATAGGTTGAAGGACAATACATTAAACAACAACAAACGATAACTGTCAATGACAAATATCCAAGGAGGAGGAACCCCTATCCGAGGAGGGAAATGAAACAACAAGCTATTTGATACAAGACGTGGAAATAACTCAAATAGGTAGATCAAAATGCAAGCACCTTCTGATATTCTTCTTCAAGCTTCATCAACGAATTACAAAGGTTGGGATAACAAAGGCATGAAATCATGCACAATTACAATCAACCAACGAACTCTCATCCAAGAGTGAACAAATATTCGCTTTCAAAGTTGTTGGCAACAATTGTGCAATAATTTTTCATAGCAAGTAAAAGTTAAACAAACAATGAGCCCGAGGCTCTTATTTATAGAACTCAAAGGAGTGGGAAACCCCAAAATCTCCTTGAGTTAACAATGAGTTCTTGCCAATCAATTAGCAAGATTTATTCCTAAAAAGGGGGAACAAGCAGTTAACTGGAAGACTACTTTAGTTAACTGAAAGTAAACAAAGAGTCAACTGGAAACTACTTCAGTTGACTGAAAGTAAACTAAAGGTGAACTTTAATGAAAGTATCCCTCCAAAATAGACATCCAAATTTAGTGGAGATCTAAGATCCACAAATCATGGAAGCCGATTAGACATCCTTAATCAGTGGGATCTAAAAATGCATGATGTAAGGGATATGGAGTTAAAATTGGAAAGGGGCATCAAGTTAACTCCAATTACATTTGATGTCATCTTGAGTTGACTTGGAAAGAAGCATCAAGTCTTGAACTCAAGTATCATAAATGCCACTTGGATGGTGTAGGACATCCTTCTTTGGTGCCTTTATAGCTCACCATTAATCAGTAGTGTCTCTATCCATTCACTAAATTCATCAGCCTCTAGGGAGTTAATGCTCTGTAGAATGATGACGTGGTGTCGCAACATTACCTCATCCATTGTGAGTTGATTTTCGAAGTCTATACACTGAGATGCTACCTCTTCAAACTTGGTCGATAAAGCTGCCACCTTAGCCAACTTGCAACCATCTGGATCATCAAGAAAGGTATTGCAGATGATGTCTTTAAACTAATTTTTTACAATGACCATCTCGATGTATTCTCCTCCCTCACACTGATATTCCATGTGAGGGAATGATATTACCAACATTCTTGCGAAGTTGATAATAGTGGCGATCACCCATCTGTAATCAATCAACTCTACTGAATGGGCGTCATAGGCTTTCACCTTGTACACCAATTGTTCCTTCCAAGCAAAGAGATGTTTTTTCCTCAAAGTAGATTGATTGATACGCTAGCCAATTGCAAGTCTACAATTATGCTCTTGTATTCTAGCCTCTTCTTTGCAATTCTTTGTTCTGATTATTGGATCTCTGCACGAAGTCCATGTGCTCTATCTCGTAACTGGTATATATTTTCCAGTATCCATCTTCCCTTGAGAACAAACTCTTTCACTTGATCTCTCAAGTGTTTTCCGTATGTTATCAATTGTTGATGATTTTGTTCTGCGGGGAGATCTAACAATCCTGCTGGTAAGGCTGAGACATTTGGGGTGCCATGCATCAAGCTGGTTATGTATGGCCTTAGTTGCTGATTTTTAGCCTTTAAGGCTGCTTTTTCTTTTCCATCCTTGGCCATTCTTTCTTGTTCGCTCACTGAAGCTATTCTGAGAAGGTTTGCCTCCACTTGTCATGTAGTCTTCTCGAGGTTAAGCTTAGACAATGTAGAGTCTTCCACTTGTACCTCATGTATGCTTTTCTCTACTGGTGGGGCAACAGTCTCCATGGTAATTTCACACTCCACATTCCTTTCTATGTGAACTTGCTTCTTCAACTTCTTCACCGACATGTCTTGTGGGACGTGGTCAAATTTGGTGAAGTCAAGTTCATAGGAGGGTTTTTCCCTCTTTCTTCCTAGGAAGCCTTCAAGCCAAATAGAATCTCGGCAAACTTCACTAGGAGGAATATGAGGTACTTGAATGCACGATGTGACTGAGAAATTTGCCTTCTGTCACCGCGAAGATAGAATTCTTGGGATTCAGTGATATGTGGTGGTACCTGCATCTCTCAAACACTTTCACTAAGTGCTGAAAATGATCTTGCCGCTTCTTTGAGAAAGCGGTAAGGTTGTCAAGATAGACGACTATCAATTTGTCCTTGAAGTCACCAAATGCCAAGTCCATGGCTCGTTGAAAAGTAGCACCGGCGTTGATGAGGCTGAAGGGCATCCTCTCATAGGTGAATGTTCCCCATGGAGTGGTGAACATTGTCTTGAGTTGATCCTCTTCAACTACTGCAATTTGGTTGTATCCCGAAAATCCGTCAAGTAATGACAACATCTCTGAATCGATTACTATTTGCAATGTATGTTCCATGATAGGAAAAGGATAATTATCCTTTAGTGACGACTAGTTCAGGTTCCTGAAGTCTACACAAATCCGGATTTCTCCGATCTTCTTGCATACAGGAACGATATTTGACACCTAGGTGGAATAGTGGATCGGTTATATGATCTTGGCATCCACCATATTTTTCACCTCTGTGTAGATTGTATCTTGGACATGCGGGTTGTAGTGTCTTTGCTTTTTCTTGAAAGGCTTGATGTCAGACTTAAGTGGAATTGTATGGGACAATTCCTTTGGCTTGAATGCTTTCAGGTCTTCATAGGACCATGCAAAGACGTCTTGGTATTGCTTGAATAGAGATTAAATTATTCCTTTCCTCTGCAGTGCAACACTTGCCTAAGTTGATAAGCCAAGGCTTATCTTCCGTACCAATGTTAACTTGTCGGTAGTCAGCTGACATTTTGTCATTATAATTCCTTTGATCCTGAACATGTTTGTCATGTCTGTAAAATATATCCTCCAAGGATACTAGACCCTTAGGAATATTATTTCCCTTTAGTTGGATGATACCAGATTCTGCAGCCATACATGCGTATGTAGGATAACGTAGGGAATTGGATGAACCAATCTGCCCAATCCACCATTGCCTCTCTGGCTGCTTGTGAAATACGCATGTACATCTCATGATCTAGCTCACATACAGTGTGCATAATGAAGTGATCACTCATTCTTTTGAAGTGTCACTCCGCTTGAGTAAACTCAAGATGTGTAAAATGTTCGTGAACCTTCTACACACCTAAGGCTCCCACATTGTTCAATATCCTGAAATCACCTTGGAAGGCAATTAGGTATATGAGGTAAGAGCACATGTGGAACCTATGAGCTTCCAAATACCCGGTGATCTATTGGTGGAGTGTGTCACTAATCAGAGTGGCCCAGTCATAATGTTCCCTTTTGCCAATGATTTTTGCAATGACATAAAACATCCATGACTGAAAATGATTGCCATCTTCTCTAGTGATTCTATTGAGTAGAGTGAGTAGCACTGCGTACCCATATTTACATTCTCCTCGTCCCACCAACTTAGGAAACTTAGCCTTTGTCACTTTTAGCCATTTTTTAGCTATTACCTTTTGACATTTGTCTTTTGCCATCTCGAATTCCTTTTCACATTCCATCACTGATATGACTTTGCTATTAGGACATGATGAAATATCAAAGCACCTTTCGATATCCTAAGGCTTTAGACTGCAAACAATTCTCCCATCCACTGCTTTGATTTCTCTAGTGGTAGGATTGTAATGCTTAACACAAGCGATTACAAGCTCCATATTTTGTAATGTGATGGGGATGGACGCAACTTGTAGCAACCCGAATTCTTCAATATTCTGCAATGTGATCTGATTCATGCCCTCCAGCTACTCCAGATCAACCACTTGGTTTACCTGATGTAAATTTGTGTCAACTATTTTTAAGTAATCATGGAATCAGGCTGTCTTGGTCCCGTATTGTACCTGAGAGTACTGTATCTTGAAAAACTTAAAGATGGACTGTAAACTTGACCTTGTTCTGATAATTTTTGGAAACCCCTAAAAATAGTGCCCTGTCGAGAAGTATTTTTCTAGAAAAAGTTTGGTACATGGGTTTTGTTCGTACTTCAATGCTAAACAAGCCCAGTTCCTCAGAATTTTGATTTTGAAACTTTTTTAGAAAAACCCCCAAAAATAGGGGCAACAAGTTTGCTGATTCTAGAAAATCTGATGAGATGGGTTTCATTGGAAAATTATGCTGAATCTACCCAATTGATCTGATATGATGTAGCCTGTTGCTTTTTTTTGTAATATGCAAGAAAAGCTAGACAAGAAGAGAGGAAGTAGACAAAAGATGGATTGGAAGTTTTTTATCTGACTCCCTGAGAAAATCTGTCTCTGAATCCAACCTCAAATTAGCAATCTTCTTCTACTTTAGATCTGTGAAAAATATTGAAGAACAGATGAAAACCTTGTCCATATCTATAAATGGCGTCCTTGAGAGCTTATGGTTGTTCTTGATCCTTAACCTGCAATGACATAATGAAGTAGGACGCCTATACCTTGATTATATGGACTCAAGCCTTAGATCCACAAGTTTGGGGACTTAACTCATGATCAACAGTGGTTTTGGCTTGATCTGAAGTTCAAAAAGGTGATTTCCACTGATCGTGGAGTGTTTTAGCCAAGTTTATCTCAAAATATCTTGACTTTAGTCAAAAAATTGACCTTTGACTTCTTCTAGGCGTCCCTTTTGAGTTTTGTAAGTTTTTATTATTATTTTCTCTCTTGAATGACCTCAGTTTGATCCTGAATCTAGCCTGATCTGTTGATACTGAGCTATTGCCAATACATTCACTATTGAGCTGGATCCAACCTGAAGAGAAGTGCCTGGAAAACATGATGGTAAAAAGCTGAGTTTAAGGCTTCAAAAGAAAGGGAACCTTTTCCAAGAAAGGGCACTTTTGCTTGTGCCTTGGTGAATTTTCAATCTTCATTCTTCAGCCTTTTGAAATGACCTCTCATGCTTTGATTTGGATTTCTCCTTGATCGGAGAATAAGACGATCTCGCTTGATATCTCATTAGGTAGCTAGCTCCATTTCATCGAAGATGACTGGAGTTAGGAAATTTAGAAGTCATTTTAGGGTTCCTTTATTCAAGGGCACCCCTCATTGAAAAGGGTACTTTTTTTCTTCAACATGGTTATCTTCATCTGAAAAGTTGCCTAGTTTGATCCTGATTATTTGTTGACTGCTTCGTTAGATGCCTGTGCTTGCAATTGCGTTGCTGAGATCTACCTAGGCTGAGAAGATTGTCTTGGGAAGCCTTTGGTCATTTTTCAGCATCTAGAGGTCCAAAAGGAAGGGCAACTTTCTCTGGAAAAGGCTCTTTTTTCTTTGAACTTCACCTTCGACAATCATTTCTTGATATTTCATCAACTGCCTCTTTTCGCTTCATCAGCAACTGCTGATGATCAACTCATCAAATGATCTAGCTGTTTGTTTCATTGTCAAGCCAATAAGAAAACACCGAGGATGACTTCCTTGGATGATTCAACAGACTGCATTTGACCTTTAAAGATCATGGGTGCCCCTGCTTGAAAAAGGCTCTTTTCAACATTGTGAACTTGTCTCTCCTTCGTAACGTTTCTAGAGTTAGTCAAATTTTGACCTTTTTGGGTTTTAAGAATCTCCTTCATCAAACAACATCATTTTAGATCTTTCTCACCATGGTTGCATCGTTGAAGCTTTTGAAGCTTAGCTTTCAGCACCTGGTACTGGTCAATCTGCCATTAATGGCTGTGGAGCTCCTAACTTTGTTCCTGAAAAATAGAAAAAGACCCACCAGAGTAAAACATGTCTTTTGATGATTCTGACTTGACCAATGTGATAGTGAAGCCTTTTAATCCTATCAAAATCATTTTCAATCATTTCTCGGAAGGTCCTGTTTTTGGGGGTTTCCCTGAAAATAGGGGCGTAAAACCCTGATTTTCAATTTTTTAGAATTTTTCACATGTGTTCCTTGACAGAAACCCACAAAGACCCTATGTTTGGTTTGACCTAAAACGGAATTTTAACGACATTTTAACAAGATTTAGCTCAAATTATACAGAATGCCAATTTTTTTTTAAAATTTTGGGTACAACATAAAATAATCCTTAAACACAATTTAACACATAAAATAGAAAATAATCATCTAGCCTCCCAAAGAGTGGGCCCCCCTCTTAGTCTACCAAGTGATTAAATGATTTTTTGTGAACTTGTTTTTAGATCAGAATAAATATATTATACTATCGTTGGGTGTAGACACATGTATATAATAAATCTATATTAATTTTTGTAGCTTATATAGCTTACAACTTTTAACTATATAATGATATGAATAGTTATTTTTGCCTTCAACCATATAAAAATTAAATATAATAGTGGAAATATATTCTTGGCTTGCAACCATAATAACTAGACAAAAAGCTTAACAAAATAAATAAATAAATAAATAAATTTTGGCCTTTGGCCATTTTAACTTAAATGTACAAACTTAATCTTAATATAAAGAGATGATTTTAAGTAGAACTAGGATCCCTCAATCAACTTATCTCATGATGTAGCTCACATGATATCTTTCACTACAAAAAGTTGTTTGATATGTTTTAATCATACATAGCCAAAAAAATTGTTATTGCAAATAAGTTCCCACTGTATAGTTTATTCATTTAAACACTTTAAATAAACTTATTTCATATGAACTAATAGTGGCAAAAATAAGGAATAAAAGTTGGATTAGGGTAAATATTAGACAAACAAAAATGGACTTAAGATTATAAAAGTATAAACATGCTTTCAACCCATCACCTATTATAAAGGGGTTAAATTTTAACCCTAAACTATTATGAGATTTTTTCCCCAAAGTGAGAAAGAAAACTAATTTCCCATGTAAATGACCATTTAGATTAAAAGAAATAAAAATATTGTTATTTGATCATTTGATTAAAAATGAGATAAAAATAAAATTTATATACAATTAACATTGGGTTAAAAGAGGGATAAAAGAAAAATATTTAATTACCTTTGGAAAATATTTTGAAAAATAATCAATTGTTTGGTGAAAAGCAAAGAGAGAATACATCCTTGAACCAAAATAAGGATTCCTTAGGAAAGGGTGTGATAATGTGGAAAACACCTCTTAAAATATTATATTAACCATTTTATGAGAGGCTTTGAAATGATAGAAAATAACGAGGATCACTCAAAAAAGAAGGTGGTTTGGTGGATTATGGGCATTAGAGAGGGGGCATGTAAGTGTTTCCAACTCAGGGTACAACGTATACTTGAGATTGTCCTAGGTAGGTTTGATATTTCATCATTTACTTTGTTGAACAATTTTTACATGCATTTTGAATATAATTATTTATCTTTGTATGATAAATAATAGGGTGAAAACTATTGAGATTTGAGGTATGAGTAACTATGCCAAAGAATTATCTTAAATAGGTATTTTTTAACATTTGATCTAAAATATATTTTTAAGAAAAGATAATAAATATAATAATATAACCACCACTTGTAGTGGAGTTGGTTGGGGCTTGGGGTTTGCATTCCTTGAGGTCATAGGTTCGACTTCGCTTCGTAGTGGGAAAGGTGAGGTTCAGTAAATAGTGTGTCAGTTCCTACTCCGCATACTCAGGGTATAGGAATGAACTTTTCCATAAACATTTGAGAAGTGATCCTAACTAGGGAAAAAATGGCAGACCAATGGTCAAGGAAAAAATGGTAGACCAATGGTCAAGGAAAAAATGGCAGACCAACAGTCATTTTCCAGAAAATGACAAGCCCTCTGGCCTTCACGACTACCAAGATTATGGTAGGAGGCCACATCAGTATCATGGACCCACTGGCAAGCCAACTTGGCAATATGCAAGGCAAGAATCATATCAGGTTAGGCATAAATTTGCAAGACCTAATTGGATACCATTTCGATCTCACAGACAACTAGATAAAGGGAAGCAATCAATCTTTAACATTTGTGAAGACAATGGATTGACAACAAGGAAAGGGCAAAATGAAGAATCTAAAAAACATTGTCAAAATGATTCAGGCTTCTTCGATCGGCTCTACAAAGATAGCAAGGGAGATCTTAGATCTAACAAATATCCAGAATTGGCTTGTTGTTAATCTATTGTCAATCCATTGTGAAGACAATGGATTGACAACAAGGAAAGGGCAAAATGAAGAATCTAAAAAACATTGTCAAAATGATTCAGGCTTCTTCGATCGGCTCTACAAAGATAGCAAGGGAGATCTTAGATCTAACAAATATCCAGAATGGACACATGTAAGTAAGGCACCTTCGTTTGCTAGTAGATTTGGCCATAAACGGGTTCCCTTCAATCCAAATATTTCACATATAGAACATTCTTGGTGCAATGAACCATCTGATTGGAGGTATGTACAAGTTGGAAGAAATTTCAACCATAAGAGGGGGTTTTATTCCCATCCCTATTTGCAAAAGCAAGTGGGATTGGTTCACAAGTCTTCACAAGAGGGAAAAGAGGAAAAGGGTGAAAGCAACCAAAACAAAAAGAATATGGTAATCAAAGGCAAGGGACTATATAGGCAAGCAAAAATACAAGTTCTCAAGCTAAGAGAAATGGAAAAAAGGCTTCCAAGGGTAACAAAAAGAAAGCAACAAAGTAGAAAAACCTATAAAAGAAAGAATGGAGGTGTAAATAATTGTAGAAGAACAATTCTACAAATCAAAACAAGTTGCCTAAATCAGGGATTGATATTCATCAAGTGATTGAGAAGGATTTGGTAGTAGAGAAAAAGGGGACTATCAAGATCACATTTCCAGAACACCTATTGCAGTCACAAATCAAAGATCTTAGAGAAAAAACCCTAGTTTGTAAGTCTTGGAATCTTACCCTTGATCTAGAAAAAATTAAAGATTTAATATTTGATGAATGAGAAGGAGCTGAAAAAGTTTTCTATCTAGATCAGGGTAAGGGTATTTTTGTTATTCTTTTTTGCAACAAAATACAAAAATATGTTGTGTACAAGGCTAAGTCTTGGATTTTTTAAGGTTTTGGCATGTGCATGTAGCCTTGGACTTTGAATTTTAAATCTGAAGATTTTGTCACTAGATTTGTTCCATTTTGGGTCCAGATGCATGCATTACCTTTGGAGTATGGGGAATTGAATTTTATACAAATCATGGCTAATCATGTAGGAATATTTCTCAAACATGATTACTTTTTCTTTAAAAATCCTTCAAAACTAGCAAGGATGTGTGTTCTAGCTGACACAATGAAGGATCCGCCAACTCAAATTCAAATAACATCTAAATTTGGCAAGTGGTTGCAAAAAATAGTTTTTGAAACTTCTAATAATGCTTGCACACATTGTAACACTTTAGGCCATACCACTATTGAATGCACAAATGTGGAAATCTTGCAAAATCAAGTGCATCATGGTTGGCTTCAACATGATATTGTACATGAAAAAGAGTTTCTCTTGTTAGTTAATAAAATTGAAATATGTCCGAAGGAGGTTTTCAGTACAAAATATAGCCAAATCAATCCAAGCTTTAGAGATCAAAGACCCAATGTAAATAGAATGGGTGGGGGAGAGAAAAAGAATTATGAAATGTCAATTTTTATAATGCCCAAAAAAATCTTTTTCTGTATCCATGGAATTTCATAGAATGAGAGATTTTCTAATGCAAAAGTGCATTGGTTACACTCTAAATTTATATTCCCCCTCTATCGCAAATTTTTGAGCAGCAGCTGGGTGATATAGTAAGAAAGTTGATGTTTCAAGACACAATGATTCATCTAGATACTGAAAATATGGTGAGTGGGGAGGAGCCTATGCACTCTTATAACAAGTTTCTTACTAGGTTTGAAGGGTTACAGTTGCAAGTTACATTAGAGGCCAAACATACATTTAAAGCAGATGAACTGGAAGTCTTAGTAGAGAAAATCCTATTATCAGTTGGGTCAGAAATGTTTGATGAAATTGTAGATGAAATAATAGAAGAGGAGCGAATATGGGATTGTGGCACTCACAAAGAGAAAATGGAGATAGATAGTAACTTAAGCTTAATGGACACATCCCAAGCTGTTTAGACAAATGGATCGCCAGTGGCATGCCCAACATTGATGGAAACTAATAAGTTGATTGAAATGAATCAAGCATTGGTTTAGGGGGAAGAGGAGTTGATTATTTAAAGACTCTCTCTATATCTCAGACCCCTCTTCAACCAATTATAAAGAAATATTCAAGGAAAAGAGGTAGGAAGTCTAATCTTACAAAATTGAAAGAGGAGATTGAAGTATGTGTGTAAAAAAGTTATATGATTATCTCAAATTCTGCAAGCGTTCGAGGAGAGATTTTTTTCTCCTTGCATAAAATGAGGATCATATCCTGGAATGTCAGGGGCATTAATGCCCCTAAAAAACATGCTCAAATCAAGAATCAAGTTGATGTTTGTGGAGCGGATATTGTGCTATTGCAAGAAACAAAGACATCAATGGAAACATATGAAGCGTCAATACAAAAATGAGCAATGTGGAAATCAATTCACTCACCTGCACAAGGGGCTTCTGGGGGTTTGGTAGCATTGTGGAACCCCAAGATTGTAAATGTAATGTCAAGAAAGAATGAGAGCAACTGGTAGTTATTGGAGGTAACTAAATTTGATTTAAAATTCTAGTTGTTGAATATTTATGGCCTGACTTTGACCATTGATAAGAAAAGTATTTGGGATGAAATCACACAACTATTAAATGATTTAGGAGATGAGAGATTTGTATTGGCTAGGGATTTTAATTCAATAGTTTCATTGCAAGAGAAGAGTGGGGGTATTAGTCCACCAGTTAAAGTGATGATAGATTTCAACACATTTATCAATACTAATGCATTAAAACACATTGTACCAGTAAAGGGGAATTATACCTGGACAAATAGAAGAAAAGATATTCTACAAATAGCAGAGAGGTTGGAAAGGCATTTAGTCACTTCAAGTTGGTTCAGCTTGCAACATATCTTGGAGTCAGAAATATTGCCTTATGTAGGGTCTAATCACTATGCAATATCTCTTAACATATCAAACGTCTCTCTCCCTAATTAAAAATCGTCATTCAAATTTGAGAGCATGTGGTTCAGGCATCCGTAGTTCATGGATTTGTTATGAAAATGATGGATTAATGCACAATATGAGCAGGTTTCAAAGATGTTTCAATTATATAAAAAGCTAATGTATGTAAAACAACAAATTATAAAGTGGAACAAAGAGATTTTTAAGAATATCTTTCAACAAAAGGATCTAGTACATAAAGAATTGACTGCAGTCTATGAGCTCATTATTCAAAATGGCTTAGATGCCTCATTTTATGAAAAATAGAAAAATCTATAGGGGGAATGGGAAGAACTATGTGCAAGAGAAGAGATATATTGGAGGCAAAAGTCTTGAGAATTGTGGTTGAAAGAGGGAGATCGAAATACTAAATATTTCTACCCCTCTACCCAAATTAAGAGGGTTGCAAAAGCAATACAATCTATATAGGAGATTCCAATGGGGAAATGGCTCAATAAGGAAGAAGACATAAACATAGAATGTATTAGATTTTATTCAGAACTCTTATCAACACCCCAAAATAGGAGTGAACAAAATGTTAAGGATGAAAAGGAGTTGCTGGAAGTGATTCCTACAATCATTAGGGAAGAGGATAATGACTGCTTGTTGAGGCCATTCTCATTACAGGAAGTGAAAAAGGTGGTTTTCTCTTTGCCTCCAGATAAAGCCCCTGGATCAGATGGGTTCACCGCTATTTTTTTCCAAAAAAGTTGGGATATCTTGTGTTTTGATCTGCTTTGGGCACTTGAGTAGTCAAGGAGGACGAGAACAATGCTCAAGTAGTTCAATGTAACTAACATTGCAATCTTTCCTAAAGTAAAAGAGCCTAAGAATTTTGCAGAATATAGGCTGATATCTTTGTGCAACACAATATACAAAATATTCACTAAAGAAATTTATCTAAGGTTGCAACCTATTATCCCAAAAATAATTTCTTAGGAGCAGGGAGGTTTTTTTCGAGGAGGAGAAACTTTTGAAGGGGAACTTGTAGCACATGAAACACTACACTCAATCTCTACTTCTAATTTTCCTTCAATCATAGTCAAGCTAGACATGATGAAGGCATATGACAAAGTAGATTCGAGTTTTTTGAACAAAGTGCTTGCAAAATTTGGTTTCAATGCAAAATGATGTAGATGGATATTGTCCTACTTATCAAGGGTAAAGTTTGCAGCCATTCTTAATGGTACCCCCATAGGCCTCTTCAATGCAATGCACATAGTTAGGCAAGGGGACCCTCTATCACCTTTTTTTTCATCATTATGGAAGAGGCTTTAAGCAAATTCATTACTTGCAAGCAAAATCAGGGGCTTTGGCAAGACATTAAGATAACAAACACAAACATTACAGTCACACATTCTCTTTTTGTAGATTATACTATTTTATTTGGTAAGGCCACTATTATAAAAGCTATTCAGATCAAAGAAGTTCTAGATAAGTATTCTTCAACATCTATTCAGAAAAATAATGCTGCTAAGTTGAAAATTTATGTCCTCAACACAAGGGATACAATAAGAAACAAGATAGTGAGGTTGTTGGGTTTCAACAAGCTATTTTTCCATGCACATACTTAGGGATTCCTTTCTTTATGGGGTCAAATAAGGCTTCCTATTGGGACAAAGTAATAGAATGCCTAAAATCAAGGATCCTAATGTGGAAGGCTAGGCAGTTATCACTATCAGGAAGAATTATTTTAATAAAATCAGTCTTGTTAGCAATTCCTAACTATTTCTTGGTAGTCCTCAAAGCACCTCAGTCAGTTATAGCAGAAATTGAGAAAATCATCATGTGTTTTCTTTGAAAAGGAAATATTAAAGATCAGGAAAGTGTCACTGATTTCACTAGAAGGTATTGCATGGGAGAAGTGTCACAGTGGTGTAGGGATTCACAACATACCAAACAAAAATAAAGCATTTGGGGCTAAAATTGCTTGGAAAATGTATACAAAACCAAAGGAAAAATTGTGCAAGATAATGCAAGCGAAGTATCTAGACAATACAAGCCCATAAAGAATTTTCACAGTTTCTAATCCGCCCAAACGTTCTGCCATGTGGAATTTTTGATTTCTTATAGAAAGATAATTACTGCATACATTACATGGGAAATTAATAATGGGGAAAGTGTGAAGTTTTGGAGTGATTCTTGGAATGGGAATCCTCCTTTGCAAAGTGTTCCTAACTTGCAAGATGCAATGATAACTTAATTGAGGTCTAGGAGATAATTTTTTAGATTATGTACAATCAATAGATGGTATAACTAGGAAAGTGTTTTGGAAAAGTTTCTCAGGTACTTCACTATCTGTTGAGAAGAGCTCTTTGGTCCAAAGGTTATTAAATGATAGAGTGGTATATATTTCACCTAAACCAAATAGGATTGTATGGGCTACATCAAAAGAAGGTACTTACTCAGCCAAACAAGGATATAGAGCTTTAAGCCAAAGTAGAGGTCAATTGGCTTCTTAAAGAGCTTATTCGTTTTGCTAGAACAACATAATTTTTACCTAAGGCAGGGAGTTTTTCTTGGTTAGTGTTAAGGAAGAGAATACTAATAAGTGATCGGCTAACAAAATTGAAAATAACGGATCCATTCAAATGTTCATTATGTGAAGAGTGTTAGAAAATGCAAACCACCTGCTCATTTAGTACAGTTTTGCACAACAGTGTTGGGCTTTTGTTATGAACAAGTTAAACATGTTCACTCCACTACCAAACACAATTTGGGATTTGTTTTAGAGTTGGCCAGTCCTATATCAATCTTCTTTTTTTGCTTGTATTTGGCAAGTGGTACCTGCAGTCATATGCAACGTCTGGTGGGAGCATAATATGCACATTTTTAGAATAATTTCTTCATCACTTGAAGCTACAAATGCAAAGGTTGAAAAGGCAATATATGAAGTTGTAAATTCAAGTGTTCAGAAGTATAAAAGCATTAGTTTTGTTTTCACAAGCTAGGATGATTTAATATTGAAAAATTGGAAGAGTATAGCATTGCCTTTTGATGGAAGCCTACACAATAGTATTGTGAAAAAGGTGGATATAAGTAAAATTAGATGGAAGGCCCCTCAAATAGATTTCGTAAAGCTCAATTTTGATGGAGCTTCAAGAGGTAACCTAAGTGATTTAGGTGCAGGTATATGCATTAGAGTCTCATCTAGGAAGGTAATAGTAGTTAGTTCATTTCACCTTCCAAAAGGAGCTAACAATAATGCAGAAGAAAAAGTAGTTTTACTAGGGCTGGAGATAGCGTTGAAGCTTGGAATTACAAGAATACATGTTGAAGGGGACTCCTCAATAATTGCTAATGCTTGCAAAGAGAGGAGAATTCATAATTGGAGCTTAGGCTACATCTTGTATAAAGTTTGGAATTTGCTAGATTAGTTTCAGACTTTCCTAATCACACACACTTATCATGAAGGCAATAGGCTGGAGAACTATCTAGAAAACATGGGATGTAATACTCAAGAATTATATTTAGTAAATGATATTAATCAAATTCAAATGTATCCTCAACTAGTGGAAATTATTCTGCAAGAAGCATAGGAAATAAAGAATCTTTAAGTTTGTTAAGGCATTAATATGAAATGATAGAATTATCCAAATTCTTTTATGTGAGCAAGATTTGAAGCATACCTTCCTCCCCCAAATTGTCATTTCCAAGGTCAGTTCGGGAAGTGTGAATTAAGGATAATTTTCTTTAAATTGGTGCTTACCAAGCCATAGACGCAGTTAACAAGGGTTTATGTTGAAGCAAAATTTGTAGTCGTAGTGTTTATGGTGGGAAGGTGCTCGTCGGCCTTGGCTCGACTCTGGTGTCGAAGCTTGTGATTCAGGAGGGGAAGCGGTTGAAGGGTTTGCTTCAGGTTGTAATAGCAAGCTGTGTGCTTTAAGTGTGGTCATTGTTTGGCATTCGACTGCAAAATGGAGTACCATCCAGGAAATTATAGAGCCCCGATTGTTGTTCTCCCATGGGAGCTACGCTTTTTGGGGTGCATTAAGAAGGAGCATTTATACCAAGAATTTAAGGTAAATTTTCCTACCATTCTTAGTTGTATCAAGTCAGTAATAGGAGAGGAAATCTTGCATATTGAATCTCAGTGAATCATCTTTCCTACAAATCTCTTGTCAATTTTCATTTCTAACGTGCTAGATTTAGTGCAAAACTTCAATTCAATTTAGTCCATTACAAATAAGGTAGTGAATGAAGTTTATCTAGAAGATAATGCTTTGTTGAAAAACATTCAAGCATATGATTTCACTTAGGGTGAGGGATTTGTTGGTGGTTTGTTTCCAAGGCATTACATTCTGCATAAACAAAGGTATGCCAATGCTTATGAGGGTATGAAGCTATCTCCGCTCAAAGACTCTTTGAGTTACCTATATATAGCACTCAATAGGCACCATTTTGAGTTTGACAAAGATGAAATTGACAAATTTAAGAAAAAATACCATGCCATTTCAATCATCATGACTCATGACTGTCCACAAGGCCTCCAAGTTTAGCACTATACCACCAGTTCATAGAGCAATTAGGGATAATTTTCAAGTGCCAGACATTAACATAATGGTGCATTCTCAAGCTTTAGCAACAAACCAAGTGCATATGGCAATTCAAGAGGAACAAGGTGAAAATTCAGTTCAATGTTCTCACATGGGAAGTTAGTGGATTCATGGTTGTAATATTTTTTGTTTCAACTGGCAATATTACAAAATATAGAAACATAATTTAGGGTGGTAGGGTTTAATGTATAGGGGTAGGAAGCTATAGGTAGTAGTAAAATTGTATGGGGGTGCAAACTTAGGGATTGTATGTAATTTTGTTTGGGCAACTAGGTAGATGAAATTTTTTCTATAATTTTGATCTATTTTATAAAATGGAAACTCTTTCGTTCCAGGGAAATTTTATAATTATCTATTATGATTATTAATATAATATACAG
This sequence comes from Sequoia sempervirens, assembly GCA_007258455.2. Lineage (NCBI taxonomy): Eukaryota > Viridiplantae > Streptophyta > Pinopsida > Cupressales > Cupressaceae > Sequoia > Sequoia sempervirens. The sequence goes on from VDFB02252973.1 coordinate 194,027, forward strand.
GAACCTAGCCTTTTGCTTAAAAAAAATATAATAAATATAATTATGTTGTTTTATATAAGATTTTTTTTAAATAAAGGGGGTAAAATTTTATTCACTTAGAATAAAGCAAGGAATATAACAAATAAAACAAGAATCAACTAGGGTCTAAAGGGCACACCCAACCATCAAAGACCAAAGAACAATAGGCCACATAAATAGGAAAATAAAAACCTAATCATGGACCATGGATATCCTCATGAATCAACATCCTCAACTTGTGGGCATAGTCATTGGGAAGATGCTCCCAATAATCAATCTTCTAATCACCCCTAAACTTTGAAGCACATTTAGATAGACAATCTACCACATTGTTCCACTCCCTCCAAATATAAACAAAGGACACCATCTCAAACAAACTACACAATTGGTGAATCTGCATAACTGTCACAATTAGTTACCAATTCACCCCATTAAAATTCTTTTTGTTTAATGCATTAATCATGATTTGTGAATCGTACCTTGCACCAACCAAGCAAATAAGCCTTTTCCAAAGCAACAAGAATAGCCAAGGCCTCCATAAGATTATTAGACTAGCGTCCTTGATACCTAGAGAAGAAGACAAGGGAAGACCCAAAGCTATCCCTCCCCACTCCTCCCACACCAACATAAATCGAATTTCCTTTGGAAGAGCCATCAATATTAATTTTTAGTATCCTTGTAGGAGGTGGGGATCATCTACCTTCTCTATAGACTTTCCTAATGGGATGTCTCCTCCCTTTGGAACAAGTCCTCCTTAAGCTTAGACCATTAAGACCCAAACCCTATAGAACCACTGCCTCTCCTGCATCAAGAGGGGCACCAACCTCACAACTAGCAAAAATAGTCTCTTGAAGTATAATAAGAATCTATTGCAAAACTTGTTGAGCTGATAGCTTTATATCCTTAAAAATTCTATGAATCCTCTCCAGCCAAATTTTCCAAATGATGCACAATGACCCAATAGTCCACACCATTTGGAGAGGCAAAGAGTGAGTAGGGGGCCTCCCTAGAGACCTCCAAAAATTAGTGAGGGAAAGAGCATGCACACAAGAATGTCCCCACATTTCCCACCAAAGGTGCTAGACAAATTTGGAGAAAGCACATTGAAAGAACAAGTGCACAAAAGACTCCTCTCTACTACCACAAATGAAACATATGGAAGGACCCTGAAATCCTCTCTTTAGAAGATTATCCTAAGTAAGACACCTATTGCGAGCAACTAACAAAAGGAAGAAGTTGCATTTGGGCCATGCAAACTTATTCCAAACATACTTCCACTAGGGGGCTTCTTCCTCTCCATATCTTGTCCTATCCAATTCAAGATATCTAGTAGCAACTGAGTAAACCCATTTAGGATCAGGGGCCCAAGCCAAGGCATCCCTTTGCTACAAAGAGCTATAGGCTCTCTCCACTAAAATCCTATCCAACTCAGCTTGATCCTCAACTAAAGCCCTTGGGGGCCACAAGTGAAAATATTTCCGCTTAAGTACCTCCCCTTAACCCATATGCACCACATTTTTGAAATCACTCACCCTTGTCCAACTTGCCTCCTACAACTGCAAGCTCAGATTCTACAAATGGGATGGGTGGAAAAGATTGGAGGATGACCATCCCAGGAATCAAGCTAGAAAAGAGCATCCTCACCCTTATGACAGATCCATAGCAATCCTTACTTTATTAAGCTAGCACCTCTTTTAAGTGTATCCCATGCCATAGACTCCCTACCATCCATGGAGCATCTAGGAATATCTTTACCATAAACTCCTCTCAAATACTTAGTATTGAGGATTTGAGCCCAACATTGATCTAGATTAGTACACCAATGATAATAAAGATTGACTGCCAGAGCCTGGCCAATCAAATCCGCCTGTCGAAGACCCAAACCACCTTATTGAATAGGCCTACAGACAGAGTCCCACTTAACCAAACTCCACTTCTGGGAATCTAATCTACCAGCGCATCAAAATTTTCTAGAGAGAGCATTAAGCTCTCTATAAGAATTTTATTTTTGACAATACATTTATTTCAATATTATTTTTAAATAAATAAAATTCTTAAAATTTACATTATTTTAAATATATTATTATTTTTAAAATTAAAAAATTGATACCTCACATTCAATATCATAAATTAATTATTTATTATTTATATTCATTCCAAATACTTTAGAATAAGCCAACAATATATGTGATTAAAAGGGGTGCACTATATATTATCTTATTAGCCTTGCTCGTTGTTATTGACATGTGAAAGTATTTATACATATGATGGGTGATGGGGTATTGTAGTCTTAGGTAAACAATATTTTTTAGTTTATGGGAAAAAATTGAATGATGAGACTGCATGAGAGCATGTATGAATAATTAACCTTGGGAGAACGAAAAAAATGTTTATATGGAAAAATAGACTTTAAAACAACATTTATAATTTTGTTACTTGCACACACACTCTCTTAAGTTGTAAAAAAATATTTTAAAAATTCAAATGTCAACACTTATGACCATGCCTAGGTTACCTATGACTACATTGTTATGATGCAACATAATTTATATTTGTGTTACATTATAATCCACTCTTTAAAAGGAAATTCAAACCACGGTTTTAGTTAAAAAAAATAGTTTTTTTCCCTTGAAAAATAGTTCATAACATCATAGTGATAAAAAAAATTACATATTGAAGAAGTTGTATAAGCTTTGCAAGGAGAAATATAACAAGAAAAACCAAGTTAAAAAAAGAGAGAAAGTGTTGCAAAAAATAGGTAGCAACAAACAAAAAAATCCTAGGAAGAGCTTGGGTAATAAATGACCAACCAAAATGACAGTCATTGAAAAAAAAAGACAATGCACCATAAAATGGTGTAAGAAAGCAAGAAGTAGGGAAAAATGAAATAGTGGTCAAGTAATTACCACAATAAAAAAGCCAACCCATAGGTAGGAACAAGAGCCCCCAACCAAAAAGAGAGAAAAGTCACAACAGAAAAGAGTATGAGAGAATCATGAATGATTGAGAGGTTAAAAGTTGGCAAGATAGAATCCTCCAAGTGTTTGGTGAGTTCCCATCTATCCATAGCCAAATGTAAACCTGGCTTTGAAAGTGTATCCACCTTCATACTGTATTCCTTGTAAACATGTATGAAGGATATATGGAAAAAGGTAAGTCTTATCCGATCAATCAAATATTTAATAGGTATGATAATCAAATTTTTGACACGGTAGATCCCATTTATCCATTTGATGATGACCTCAAAATCACCAAAGACTTGAATTTGATCCATCCTTTTGTCCTTAGCCAAATTCAACAAAATTTTCAAAGCCATAATCTCTACAAAATTATTCGTACCACTACCCAAACTAACACTAAAGGAGATATAATGATTAGAATTGTAAAATATTATGCCTCCCGCCCCACAGAGAGCAGAATTACCTTGACATACCTCATCAAAGAAACTCCAAGGATGAGATTTATCAATCAATGGAGGAGTTATGGATCTTGAAATATTCACCTTAGGCATATTTTGAAAGTGTACAAAATTGGAATGAATCTGAGATGTGCATTGGAAGGAAGGAATCAATTTATTTTGAAAAATTGTAGCATTTCTAGCCAACCAAATACCCTCAGCAACTAGAAGTGGTAGAGTCTTATAGATATGTAGAGACCTATAGATATGTAGAGACTTGTAGATATATAGAGACCTGTAGGTATGTAGAAACCTATGATGATACCAATTCTCAGAACAATTCAGGAGAGTATTTCAAACCCAAGCATTCCTCTAATCAAACAATCTTTCCATATCAGGCCAAAATTTTATAGTGGAAGGACAATAGATTAAAAGGTGTTCAATGGATTCCAAATCCATCAAGCACAGGTAACAATGTCTCAAACATTTCTAACTTCCTTTTTGCAACACATCCCAAGTTAAAAATTTATTTTGGAGAGTAAGACATAATTGTTTGTCTTATGGGGAGCATGAATCTTCCAAATACATTTCCACCACCAACTATCAACATCATGGTTCCTTGGAGGAAACAAAGTCTTATACCCCAAACTTACATTATACAAGTTCCTTGGGTAGTATTCTTGGACCAAACCAAAAGATCTTCCTCATTGTTGATTTTTACATGAATCTGCTTTAGCTTGTTAATGCAATCATTCTAGATTTCATAATCCACTCCAGATAAACCAATCCAATCAACACATTTCCACCCTTGTTCACAAAAAATGGTGGTATTAGGATCAACAACATGTCCAAGAGTAGTAATACCTTTCAATAACAAAAAAATATTAAAACCCCTAGGAGTAGATAAGAATCACCGCAACCAACCCAAGGATCAACTCTCACTTTGATATTTTCACTATTTTCCACCTTCCAAGTCAGCCAATGTCCAATAATAGGGAAAGAAAGAACAACAATCTTCCAGACCATAGATGCATTTCAAGAAGTTCTAACTAGACATCTAATCCAATCAATAATGGGTTTTGGAGCAATATACTTTTGATAAAATGTTTTATACCACAATCCATGTTTTGAAATGAGTCTTATAACTCTTGGCAGTGAGAGGAACTCCAAAAAATGAATATTTTTTCATCCCCAACCCCCTCATCCTTTGGCTTAGATATGGATAACCAATTTGTAAGCGGAATACCATATTTATCCTTTTTCCCTTTCCACAAAAAAAGTGAATATTTTTTCCTTATTGTCTCCAAAACATGCTTGGGAATTTTGTAGAGTCTAAACTAATGTATTGTAAACTTGGTAGAACCTACACAATTCAAAGGTATGTCTGGTTCAATAGTCTACTCAACATTGCAAAGACTACATTAAAATTTCAACCCAAGGTTTGTAAACTTGTGATGGTGCTACACTGCATGTGCCTTCAGAGACTTAAGGCTACCTAGGTTATCCTATTCAAAATGTTCTACTTGTTGGAAATTATAGAATTGCATAACAATGAAAGAAATAAACTAGAGCTAATGGTTACAGGTGCCTACAACTTAACTTGTAACTGAACTACTGTTAATAAATAATTACTAACAACTAAACTTACTCTAACCTCTAGAGTACTAAAGATTAACCAAATACATGCATGCTCATGAACATTCATTATTGATAGTCAAAATATAATGATCTATTCTAACTTGCATGCAGTTTATGAAACAATGATGAACAAAAATAACTATTTAAATAGAAACAAACAACTATAAATGAAGTGAAGAATAGTTACCTTGAGTAGCCTACTCAAGTGGCTATCCTCACTTAACTAGAACCAAATCTAAATATTAGATTCTACACATTCATGTAAAATTGAACTTCATTCATTACACATCACAAAAGATTACACAAAATCTTCACAAATTGTATTCAATGAAACCTTTTTGAATAACCAACATGTCTATAGATAATAACTGAAACTAAAAACAACTAATAATGAAATACTAAAATCAACTAACTTATCTAAGGACTCATTCCTCGGCTATATACAAGCACAAGAGAGTTTATTCTAAGCAACAACTAACTGCAATCATTAACTTCCACTCCTAGATATCAAAGCATATAGTTAAGATTAAATTATTCAAACTATAACTGAAAAGAAAGAAGAATCCTAATAGAATTAAAACTCTGTAAAATGGAATTGCATGTAAAACACACAAATAATTATTTAGTATACTATTAACAAAAGATTTATTCTTCTCTAATTCTTTATTAACTTTTCATAATGATGCATGTTCAACTCCACCAGGTGTCTTCATACAGTAGTTATTGCATTCAGCTTAATCTGGAACTTCCCCTATTTCGTTGTCCCAATCTTCCTTTTTTTGTGGGTGACAACTTCTAGTTGCTACATGCTACAGTTCTTTTTGAGATGCAAGGAGTTAATTCAAAAAACATATACACAAAGATAACTACCATAATTAAACATAAAATTCCATCCAATGCTACTATATTATAACCATATTTCCATTACTATGATTTAGGTCCAAGGTTGTATAATAAACATGAAAAGATAGCATAGCATAAGAGTTTTTTCTGAAGGGTATATCTAAAAGTGTTTGAAAGTATGCATAAGAGCAACAAAAAATAGGTTAATAACTGAACCCATTATTCCCCCCAACTATACTTTTGCTTGTCCTCAAGTAAAAACCTTTGTAAGCTGCAAGTTGTCTCATTCTGATATTCCTAGCTCTCTCACATTCCTCACCTTTCTCCCTGGTCTAATGTGGAACTAGATAGAGTAGCATAGGTGGGTAATATGTGAGTGGTACCCAATGAATCCCTATATTAGCACAAATTCTCATGTATCTATGTACCCTTTCAAGCATGGTGGTAAAATTGTACATGAAATGAGGTTCCTTTCTCTATAACTCTGGGGTCAAGCTATTCCATCTGATCTACATATAATTGTACCATTGCTGACCAAAACCCATAGCTAATGTTTGCATTCTTTTATAGTCTATTGTCCTTAGTTTCATAAAAAAAATTCCTACACCTTTATGATCCAAGAGTTTCAACCATTCATCTATAACTACATCAAGGTCTTTAGGTTCTTTCCTTATGGGGAAAGCAACTAATTACTCCCTCTCCTCATATTCTTCCATTATTTCTCCCCTGATTTGTTCATTCTTGTAATAAGATGCTAGTGCCCTTACTTGGAGATGCCCTACAGACATCAAAGGATTCCACTCTATTTCATCTAGCACCACATAATTGTGTAAATAGTATTCAAAAAATTGATCCTACTCCTTAGGTGTAGAATCAACAAAAACATTAAGAAACTAAAAAATTCTTCTCATCCCAATTGATTGATTACTAATTAGCCTACTAAACTAAAAAATCAAAAATATTTCTTGTAGAAATAGTGCGTACGTCTTTGTTGGAGGTCTGGATCTTATGATCTATGCAGCTTTTTCTGCCACTTCTTCCAACCTAAATGCTGATCTTCTTAACTTAATATCTTTCTTTTCCAACTCCTTAGCATGTTCTTCAATCAAAATTTATTTTTCCTTCTTCCAATTTTCCTTTTCTTGTGCAAACTCATTAGTCACTCTCCATAGCTGATAACCAAGTGAAAAGGTTGTATGGTGAATTTGAGTTCTTATGGGAGGAGGTCTCTCATTTGGTACTGCCAGTTCTCCATCCCTAGTCTTAGTAATGGTCAATTGTGCCAACAAATCAAGTTTAATACCACGGCCATATGTTTTCAATTTTTCCTCCATTTCTTGTATTTTTGTTTCCCTTTCCTTGTCTTTCTTTTCATAGCTCTGTACTAACTCTCCAAATGTTTGATTTTGTCCAAGGATTTTTGGAGATCCTTCCTAACATTACTATCTTCTATGAACACCTCTTCTGTTTTCATAAAGTGCTCATTACCACCCCCTAGACAATAATAGTCTTCATAAGTAGGACTATCTGGGGTTCTCTTATGTGTTTTCTAAGCAAAAAACACATCTTCTGATTTTGAATTAGAAGTGGTAGACACATATCTCTTCCTCTTCATAGGTGTATTTACATTGCTAGGAATATTTCCCTTCCCTTAAGAGTTTGTCTCTACTAACATGACATCTTCCTCTTACTATTATTTTCCCTTTTCCTTTACCTCTTCCTTAGGTTTCTCCACGCTTCCCCTCATGGCACCTTATTTCTTTAATCCACCTAAACACCTAGGTTCTCCTTTTTGACATCCTTTTTCTTTTTTATTTTAGAAGGTGTGGATGATGTGGATATACTGCCTTTTATGCTCTTGGGTTTTTGTGGTTTTGAAGAAGATGGAATTTCCTCCACTATTGGTGACCTAGACTCTGGAACATTATGCTCCTAATTCTCACTTTGGCTACAGGTAGGTGAATTCATAGGTGAGACATGAGGACTTTATCTTACAGGTTCATCTCATGGCTCTAAAGTCTCAGGTACCACATATGCATCTATAAACTATTAATATCTCAACATTTCTTAAAATCTTCCCAGTCTACTTGTGGGTACTGAATTCTCAAGCTTCTCTTTACTAGTAAGGCTATTAAACAGTGGTGTAATAGGGTAGTGTCATTTTGTTTTCTTTGATACTCTGATGCCATTCTTTATAACATATTATAAAATAAATTTGGCACATTGATCAACTTATTGTGTCGAAGGTGACTAAGCAATTTAAAATGTACTGTATACAAAATATTTTGCCTACTATCATAGGTGAGATATCTAATGATATAGGAAGCAAAATTAGCCCAAAACCATGGAAGAGAGAGCCTCTTTGTACCTTGTGAAGATAAGTCCAAATTCTCTCCTCGCCCACATAATTCCTCTTTGGTTGAAACTGCATCTACACGTATTGGAAAATCTACTCCAATTCTAGGTAACCTAGAAACTTATGCTATGGTGACCTCAAATGCATCCACTGATAATCCTTTCACCATTGCTTCATCATGCTCCATTATGGATGCAAACCTTCTTGCTATCTCATTGTCAAATTCTGTTAGTTTTAGGAAATAATTGAGCTAACCCACTCTTGTGAAAATAGGTAAGACCATTGCATCTTCCAATATTTTCTTATGAGCCGACGACTCTCTCCTGATAACATCGCCTCCCATTATGACTCTCTTTACTTTGCTCAATGTGTTAACCTTGAAAATTCAGCTCAATTCCACTCCACCACCTTCAAAACCCTTCTCCTTTCTGCTATTTCCCCATGTACTTCACTACTATACCATAACTACAACTCCCCTTCTTAGTATCAACTTAATTGAGCTCAAAAATAAGTTCTAGGTTTGACTTTGGGTACTTAGCTCAAGTTCATAGGATTGGAAATTGGCAATTAAAAGTATCAGCAAAAAGTAGGTGAAATTTTAGGAGGGCTTTGCATGCCATATCTATCTATTGCATTTAGTTTAGGTGGTGGTGTTTGATGTTGTGGTGTGTTTCTAATACGTGGTTGTCATTGATGTCAACACTATTAGCATTGTTGCATTAGAAGTTGTATATGTTGAGGATATTGAGAAAATTGTAATAAGAAGTGCTACAGGTTGTCAGTGGTGAAGTGAAATTATTTCTATTGGTGTGATCAGTATGTTGTTGTTCAAAGGTTGTGGACTAAAGGGTTTCTTGCTGAGTATATCTATTTTATCCATGTCAAGTTTCAGAGATCCGTGTGAAGATTTGATCAAGTTATGAAGATTTGTATTTTGACAGTTTTTCTATTACTTCAATTTGTGTTCCTGAATGAAGATCATGTGATTTCAGTTAGTTCAGTTGCTGCGGATGCCTCTCTAGTGTTTCATGATGCTTGTGTATGTTTCTAGTTCATGCTCCATTTGTGTTGCATGTCCGTATTGATCGTTGTGCTCACGATATGAGATTTTCTCTTGCGTGTTCATGTTTTTCATGTTCTTAGCTGACAAGGTGTTGAAGCGTGTTGTGGATCTTCAAGGAGTAATTAATTGAAGTGGTTCATGTTTGAGGATGTTATTTTCAGTCTTCACTATGTTGTGGCTGACCTTGGTTGATTCACATGAATAATCTTTATTGATTTGGGCCGACTGTTTATATTCATTTTATTATTTTTTTGAAGTCGACTTATAGTGATGTAATCTCTTATTGCGGATATATAAGAGCGATTGTTTTATCATTTTGAAGTGTGAATGTGAGTGGAAGTGTGAAGTAATTGCGAATATTGTTCAGATCATTTGAAGGTAGAGCAAAGAGTGAAGAAGAGTGAAGAAGAGTAAAGAAGAGTGAAAAATTGTTCATGTGCTTAACCGAAACTGTAACCAAGCATTAGCAGATGCCATTTGCTCAGTTCAAAGTTTGATTGATTTAATCAGAACCTTTATGTAAGACAGTGTGTCTTCCTTTGGGCAGTAAGCCTATTTGTAACTGAGTAGTGAGCTCTAGACAGTGCTTGAATGCATGTGCATTCCCCATTCATATTCTCTTATACTTTTAACATGGTATAATCTTATGGACTGGCCTCCACCATGGTTTTTCCCCTAACAGGGTTTCCACTTAAAAATCTTGGTGTTATGTGTGCCTCTGATGTGTTTTTCATTTATGCTTTCATGATTAATGATCATATATGAGAATAAGGTTAATAAGTTGAATAAGTTTGAAATTCAGTGACAACTGATTCAACCCCCCCTTTCAATTGTCTACCCTTGTGTTGCCAATAGGTGGAATTCAAAAAAATTGGTTGAGTTGTACCCTATCCCCAAATTATTGTTTGAAGTGACCTCACTTCAACTTGTGATTGGGAAGGGTATGATTAGAAAGTATGGAAATTAATGGTATGAATATTTTGCATGCATAATTTAATATGAAATACATAATGAAAGCTTAAAGAAATCTATGGTAATTATGATAGCATACCTTGCGTTCCTACTGGAAGGGACTAACTAATCACCACATGTGTAAACTGAATATCATGTATCCAAAATATTATTTCATGTGACCAGAAATAACTGTAAGTGAATGAATTGTGAGGTGGCAGATGTGAGGTAATGAAATAGATTAGATGTATAATAGTTGGTGATGTGACAACTCGAACTTTTAAAATTTGAATTGGCAGCAGGAAATAAAAGAATTGTGTTGCGGGTACTTATTATGAAAAGATGGATAGTGCATGTGAGTATTTTGAGGTTAATGCATGTGAACTACAGTTAATGTGGTGCTAAGTGATTTGAAATTTATTCCTCTGCCAAATGGTGCTATAGGTGCCTTTGGCAACAAGACCCATTCTGAATGTTGACAACTATTATGCTACAGGTCCCTACTACAACATGACCCTTTCTGAATGTGTAATAGTTAAAGTATAAAATAGGTCCCTCTAGAGAAATTATAAACATCATTATAACTGTGTTGTGTGTGTGTGTGAGGTAGAATAAGAAATTAATCTTGAGTGATCTCAGGGATTGAGTTGTGTAGCTCAATCATTGGATCACTGAAGTACTCGATATATCATGTGTTACTGAGATATCACTTTGTGTGTCTAAAATTGTATCTAGATCATTGTGAGAACCATATTGTTGAAATAGGGAGAAAATAAAATCATATTTATGTACTGGTTTCTTATACAACTTCAATCTGTGGCCATTAACCATAAGAGAAAATTAGACTGTGTCTATGTTATGCAACTTGACTGCTCCATTAGGATAGACTTGTTTGATTTCATAAGGACCCAATCACCTAGATTGGAGTTTCCCTTTGAAATTTTTGTACCTTGAATCATATTATAATATCTAGCCCCCTAAATTAAACTCTTTGTTTTAATATATTGATCATGCCACTTCATCCTTTGCTAGTGAAATATATCAATGTGATGGATTTCCTCCATCCTGATTTCATCAAGTCCATTTAAATTATGTAACCTCTCCTTTTGAGTTGTTGTTAGATAAATTTCAAGCTCCACTGCTGTCCTTAATGTATTATATTCAAACTCAATTGGAAGGATTGTTGTTTTACCATAGACTAGCTCATAGGGTGTAAAACTAGTTGTTGTTTTCCAGGTTGTTCTATATGCCCATACTATATCTGGTAACCTTGTAACCCAATATTTCATATGTAATTGCACTATCTTGGTGAGAATGCATTCAATTTCTCTATTAGTAACCTCCACCTGGCCACTAGCCTATGAATGCATCAACTGTAGCCAATTTCTCTATTAGTAATTTCTTTATGATGATGACTTGGGGAATTGTTTTAGGGCACTTCATAGCCTATGAATGCATCAACTGTAGCTAACCATGATCTTCCTAGGATGAGTGGGTATCCTGCAAGATTAATCTTTGGCTACAAAAATATGAAATCAATAGGATATTCCTAAGAATCTAAGACAATAACCAAATCTTCAATGATTCCTTTAGACTTAACTATTGACCTATCAGCCAATTGTAGAACAGTTTGTGTAGGACTAAGGTTGGCTAACTGAAGCAATTACATTGTTTCTTTAGTCATAACATTGACTATCGTCCTTAAGTCTATTAAGGTGTTCTTGATAAGGATCCCATTAATCTTAACACCCACTACTAGACTACCAGGGTCTGTGTATTTAGGGATAGTTATGTTCCCTAACATGATATATGCAAGGTTTCCTAAGGCATGTAATGTCTAATAATCCTTCCTTTTCGTTCCTATTTTCTTAAGATATAGATCCCTAACTACTTTAGTATAGATTGGAATGTCCTTAATAGCTTAGGAGAGAGGGATCTTGATACTGACATCCCTAAGTTGACTAGGTAGGTATTTCTCAACTTGTGTGTGATGCTTTGAAATGGCTAAGCATTTAGGAAAATGAGGCTTTGGACTTGAGGTAGTTTGGTGTACTTGATTTGACTTAGGTTCCAAAGGTGTTTTGTTTGAAACTTCAACTGTAGGTTCCTCATCCTCCATCTCAGTCATTTGAGGGGATGAAGGTCTAGAAAGTTGTTTTCTTGATCTAAGGTGGACATCAATCACCTTTACCTCATAAGTGGGGTATTGCATAGCTTTGTTAATATAATCCTGTTGGACAGGCTTATTGTGAGGGTTAGGTGTAGGTTGGATAGGTATTTTTCGTGGCTTGGGTGGATAGGATGTAGGGTTTGATGAAGGAATAATGGCTTGCTATTGGGGTTGAGGAGGAAGCATAGGTTGCTAATAGTTCATATTTTGTTGTAGCCATTGTTGACCTTTTTTCCATTTAAGTTGCCACTGGTTCTATTGTGTTGGCCATTGGGGATTATAATTGGAACCCTAGATTTATTTTTGTGACCAAAGATTTGGATG